>JASDQU011400656.1:14367-44493 GCA_032191745.1 Picea mariana | reverse complement strand
GAAGGTATTCGTGAACTCCGAAACTGCTTGGCCCCTCTCTTGCCGTAGTGTGGTCCATCTCATGTACTGGTCCTCATAGTTGCCAACAAGGTAATATTGTTCCTTTACCGCATCCACAAAAAAATCCCAAGTGGGCTCGGCCCCATATATTCCAGACTCCTCTGTGGAACTCTGCTCCCAGTAAGTTTCCCACCAATGTTTAACATGAGGGAGAGCCTTAAGGAGTGCGAAGGTGATCTTTTCCTTGTCGGAAAAATTATGAACAGAGAAATAACCTTCTAGCAGATTTAACCATTTATCTAGGGCATCTGCATCTATTTGACCTTCAAATATGGGAATATCAAAATTAACCTATATCTTGAAAGGTGAGGTGCCTCCAAAGTGGTATCTTGATGAAGATGAGGTTATCGAGAGGCATTGAAGGATGTGGGAAAAATTCTCCATCATTTCGTCCCTCTGTCGCATGAGAGCTTGCTCAAGCAACAGACTGATATGATCGTTTTCTCCATCATTTTTATTTTCTTCCACCATTGAGGGTTTCTTGGGTGTGCGAGAGCGATTGTCCTCAAGAGAGACAAGCTTGAGACCCAACTTGCTATACTCAGACCTCGTTGGAGACATGCACTGAAAACGATCAAGAGCAGCCTGCTCTGATACCACTGATCTGGATTATTTTTGGCACAAAATGAGAGCGGAGATATAACACAGAAATACTCAGAGATATATTGCAAGGGAGACAACAATATAACATAGATATAGTGGAAATATAACAAGATTCATAGATATACAATAATACATGATTTCTATTAACGAAATAAATGTACAGAGACTATAAAATACAGAGTGAAAGACTCGCTAGAATGGTGGTAGCTTATCTCTAAGAAGAGATGTGATGACTACTCGCATCCGTGAGAGGATGATTAAAATGAGGCTTTGAAGGCCTTTTTACAATAAGCAGGAATTCAAAAAACCCTAGACATCCAAAAACCTAACCCTGGGAGATGAAGCGCCAAAAGTCATGTGGGCCCCATTTGGGTAAGTTGGTGCATGAACTTCCCAGGGTCGTAACTTTTGCATACGATCTTCGTTTTAGGCGTATGATAGCTCGTTGAAAAGATCTATCCGAGGAATACAACATTTGGATAAGCAATAGGATCTATGATCCATGTTGCTCCCCATTTTCTCAAAAAACATCGTTTAGGGCCTCAAAATGGCCCCGAAAGTTAAAAACTGCTAAAAATAGTAAATTACCAAAATTGCCAGAAACATGTTTTGGGCCAGTTGGAGAAGGTGGGTGGCCACTGATATCCACATTGATCATTAAACCAATTAAGTTTAAAGGAATTAGTGTGTTTCCCACAAGAGTTTCCAAAGGACCCATGTGACCAAGGTCTGGGAATCCTATGCTGGGCCTGAAAGAAGTTAAGCCTTCTGGCTTTGGAACTTCGGGAGTTCGGAGCTCCAGAGTGTTTTGACCCTACCGTTTATAAATCGGTCAAAGGAAACTGATGGTTGCGTCTACCCACAAGGTTGACTGGCGCATGAAGGTTTCCTTATCCAAGACAGATATAATTTTCCACCATTAAACCTTGATCAATTCAGTTATCACGAAGTAACGCGAACCACCGATTCAAGAGTATTTGGGAGTCCCCTTAGCCGTTGGATCAACGCCGAGGAAACTTTGGCGAAGTCCCACTTTAGGAGAACAAATATGCTATAGCATCAAACTCCCTAAAGGCCAGAGCTACGAAGTTAGGAGAGTCGTGGGATTGGGGAGTTCATTAATAACCCCTCTTAACCGCCCGATCATCTAGAGTAGGGACCCACATACGGTACTTCGGTGAAGTCCTACTTTGGGAGAGTGGAGTGGCCATAAAGACGAAATCCCTGGAGGCTAGAGCTATGAAGTAATGAGAACTGTAGATCTAGGGATCCTTCGATGTCTTCCTTGGCCATTGGATGTATGCCAAGGTCATCTCGACATTGACCACTCCGGTAGCAAGGAGGGAGTCACACCATGAATCCCCCAAACACCAAAGCTACAAAGTAACGAAGGTCGTAGATCAAGGGGTTACATGGAAACACCATGACCATAATATCGAAGGACTTGGAAGGCGATCAGTTCGGGGAGAAGTGGTATGCAGATGTCACCCAGGGTGGCGTGGACCTACATTTGACGTGTCATGTGTCACCTAAATCCAGATGTTTCACCGACCCTATGTACCCATTAAGACATGACACATGTCACCCACTGTAGGGTCATGTTTCCTCTCTGCCTTGCACTCTGGCAATTACATGTTTTGTCCATTTGGTGGTAGGAGTATTCAGGACACACCTATATTCATTGTCGCATATAGTACGTCACCTTGCATGAGAGTGGACTCTTCAGAAGTTTGGGACTTCGGGACTTCAGAGGTTTGGGATGGAGCATCATGGGAAGGGTGAAAGGCCCGAAGGCCAAAGCCACGTGGTGATATTTTGGGATCCTTTGATAATTCGAGACTCTAGAGGAAATGCATGTAGAAACAAAAAGGGAAGTTCAATGCTAAAGTGTCGAACATCGAATTCTCCTCTAGTTGTGTGTTAGATGAGGATTAAGTCTCACCGTTGGTTTGGATGGTGGATGGACCATCCATGTAGGAGGTAGGAACCTATAAATTGTACGAAAGATATGGATCCACATGGGTGCCACATGTCCCTCAACCAACAAACACCCGAAGGAGTTCGGGAAGCCATAACTTGTAAGCTAGAGGTCGGATTAGAGCTCGGTAATAGTCGTTATAAAGCTACGGGTGAGTAGAAGAGGATGAATCATCTCAGAGAGATGATTCAATATTATTTGAGTAAGATGAATTTTGATGCCCCATCCCTAGAAATGGTACTTAGGGGTCGGGTGTGTTACAAGCAATCACCATTTACTCAATATTCATTACTTTCATTTATAACTAGTTGTAATTATATCTCAGTAGCAAACATCATCAATATGCCATCACCATAAAGAACAAAATGCACACAAGATATATGTGTAAGTTTCTTTTGTATTATGGAATACAATCCTTGGGTTTATCGGAAACAACTAAATAGAGAAATAACTCCACAAGAGCACCAACTCTCAATGCAAGACTCAACTTGTAGATCTCAACACCAACTAAGATCTAATAAATCCAATCCTCAACTACAAGACCCTGCTTGTGAACATAACCAAATATGTCAAGAGGTATGTGACCTGTCAATAGTTTAGCACGCGTATGTACGCGACCTGCCTGCAATGCAACACACAGATGTATGTGCCCTTCCTTCTGTCAGCCTGCACACACCTTCAGAAATTAGGGTTTCTAAAACTTCAACCTTCTAGTCCTTCAGAACCTTTCTTCCTCTGTCACATCCACTTGTGATCCATCACTACAATATTCATGTCACTGTCCAATATGTACCATAACCAATCAAAAACATATCTATACCATCCAACAACCTATGCATTCTCCTCATGCATACACAGTCATAGATCATGGATATCTCTCATTCAAAACATAACTGAACTACTCAACCAACCAGCTACCATATTTAGACATCAATAAAACCATACAAAGAATGCCTCAAGCATTCACCATACCATGATAAATTCTAAACATCAAGATAATATTTACCCATACCAGAACCTCTATAGTAGATCTGAACCTGTAGAATGTTGATCCAGGACTTGCTTCAGACTTAACGAACCTGGCACTATCACTTACTCAAGTTTTCCATGTCATTCCCAACTATACGCTCCCTGCTCTCCTTCCACCCACATGCATACACACCCTGTATGACTGCATCTCGCATACCACTTCAGAAAACTAGGGTTTTCTGAACCTCCAAAACTTTCACCATCAAAACTTGAGACTTACGGAACTTCTAATGTGTCCATGAGTACCTACAATGAATATTTCACTAGAATATATATTCAATATGCTCAAGAGATTCACACATAAGAGACCCTTTCTCTCTTATTTATACTTATCTAAGTATCTTCCTCATCTAACCAATTCTAACCAACTTCCTTCCTTTTGGGGATAACCCACTTCTAACCACTTGTCCACGTGTAACTACTTTCTCCACAGATAGTAACTTCTCCACTTCTACTTGCAACTAATTTATTTTTAATTGTTTTCTTGTTGCAACCAATTAACCCATGATTAACCACTTTGACTAGCCAAATTTCTTCTAGGAGCTTCTATAATAGTTTGACTTCTTGACCTTCTAGGGGATTCTATCCAACACATGAGGGTTCTCCAACTTTAGATGGCCATAACTCTCTAACCGTGAGGAGTTATGTGATGTTCCACATATCACCGGAAATGGCATGACAAGCACTATCCATATAGAATAGTATTACTTTCAAATTCATTTATCTTCATTGCATTATTACACAATCAAACTTGGGTTCCCTAACCACATTGATAGGATGAATCAACCACTTAACCATTTGGACTTCACAAAGCATCTTACCATGAGGTATTTCACCATAAGGGGACCAATTTTGAGTTCTTCCATTTGGTACTTACTATCATCCATGACATGACTTCAAAGATACAACTTTTTCCTATCAACCAACACATCACTATGACACCACTTGACATTAGTTACATATATCCTTCGATATCGATTACATTACATCAATGACAACATAGGACATCAATCAATGCATCAATGAAACTAGGTCAAGAAATCAAATCTTTGAAATCAATCCTTTGACATCAATGAAAACATAATGCAATAGAAGGGACTCTATGAATAGTATCCAATGATGAAGACTACTAATAAATATGAGGAATCCATGAATGGGGTAAAATGGAAACCAAGGTACTACATGAATCCCTATGTGTGATGATTTTTGTTGACTTCAAACACAAGGAAAGTGCACAATCATCTAACATTGATGGCTTGTCATCTGTTAAGAGAAAGGTCACCTATTAATAATGAAAATAGGCCTAGGGTGCAACTCTAGGTCATACTCTCAGAGAAATGAGTTGTAATTGATAAGAGAATACCTACCAACAAGAAGTCAATGAGGACCTTCTATATTGGTATGAGTGAGATAAAAAGATACTTGTGACACTGAGAAATATTTGACCGACACAGAAAGGTCGACTTGGACAATTTTTTTTTATGTGGAACGACCGACACAGGTTGATTTCCCTTAAATAGAGATACGACACAAAATGTGACTTATGCAACATGGACTATAAACTAGGATATGTCAGTGACACAGGAGGTGTCAAAAAATGCTCCATGTGTCTGGAAGAATAAGTAGTCGAAGGAGATTTAGCTCAACTATGAAGAAAAGGGCCTCCTAAAGCCATAATAAACCAAATGATGAGAGGAAGACTCATAAGATTTTGTTTTGTTCAAGGGCGACACAAGAAGTTGCCACTCATTTCCATCCTTCCTTTTTTAATGTCTTTTTCATATAATTAAAGCCTGAAAAGGAATAAAAGAATGCTATAGTTCAATGGAGGAAACGTGTGTCATGGGAAAGCGAACTAGTTCTAGAGCACAAGGAACATACCTATGCTCAATGCAACGAATCATGTGCATGATAAGGACACTCAGGGGAATGTATCCTCCAAGGATAAATGTGTCAAGTTGCAAAGGCATAAATTTCAAGGCTACCAACTGGTAGGAATGGATAAGTAAATGGTTTCCAGTTTAGGAAGAGGTTCAAAACACATAATCATAGCTTCAAGGATAGCCTCATCTAAAGGAAACTCAACATCCAAGAAACTAGGGCTCGACAACACACAAATATCATGGCTCAAGGTCTTAAAAACAACAAGATCAAAATCAAGAGGAAAAACACAGTCCCTCGAAATAAAAGGGGGAAGTGACGAATTACATGACCCCATTAGATACAACACCTGATCAATTACTAAAACCTTGTCTCGAGAAGGAAAAAATTATTGTAAATGTTCCTTCTCATAAGCAATTGAACACCGAGGATAAGATGCCACATAATTCACCCATTGTAGGGAAGAGTCTACTCAAACACTAGGAACACACAAAGGGGAAACTTGAGCTAAAATCGAACTAGGATGGTGATTATTAGATGAAATATGATCAATAGTGACAATTCTTTTGTTGTGAGGAATATGCATCACATGAAAGAACGTAGACACCACAAAATTCATCTCATATACATAATCACTCCCAAGAAGGATATTAAATTATAAAGGGCCTGACACCACTAAAATATAGACAATGAAAGTCTTCCCACCTAACATGATAGGGAACTTATGAAGAATCCCAAAACATTCACTAGGTATTCTATCGAAAGCCAACAACTCACTGGTAGCTTACATAATCTTAGGAGAACCCAAAGCTTGCCAAGTCGAGGAGGATAAAATACTTGCAGAGGATCCTTCATCTACAATAAATTGGTGAATTCCTTTCAACATAGATTTAACCAGAATTGTTATCTAGAAAAGTGCATAAGAAGGAAGGTGAGGCTCCACAAGATCATTCTAATCAAATGAAACCATCCTAGGACTTGGAGGGAGCATACTCTAAGAGAGTAAAATTCTCCCTTGTTCAAAAGGAACTAAAGTGGAAATTCTAAGGACATGGTCAAAAGACGAATCACTCCCCAAAATAAGAGTGGGATTGTCCTAAGATTACATCAGCGAGATCACTTCCTTAGACTTGTGACTCTCCAAGAGAAGAGTGGGATTGATTGAATATTGCATTGGTACGACCACTTCCTCAACCACTGGTTGAATAGGATGTGAGACAACATGGTCAAGAGATGCATGACCCCCCAAAATGAGAGTGATATCGGTCAAAGTTTGGTCGGAACGATCACTTCATCAACCAACAATTGAGTATATTGTTGGGAAATTGAAGACGACACAAAACTAGAAGGTCCCTCAAACAAGGAAAACACTCTTCATACCACGACAATAGCAGGGCACAAGAGAGTAAGTTAATCTCCTTTGAAAATATTACAAGGGAACTTGGGATTATGTCCTATACATCTAGGTTTCACAACAATATTAATTACCCTAGCATGACTTGTAGTGGTCAGTGGGTTTCCCCCAACATGAGACGCAATGGGTAGGTGTTGATCTCCAACATGACTTTTAGAGGCTAGTGATGTTTGTCTAGTATGACTAGAGGTTACTAGACTCCTTCCCCCAGAATGACTTGTAATGGTTGGTTTCTTATATTCAACATGACTCGCAGAGGTTAGGCTCTCACTCCCAACATGACTTGTAGAGGCTAGTTGTGTGCACCCAACATGACTAGCATAGGTTGGTTGCATGTCTCCAATGTGACTAGCAAAGATTGGTGACAAGACTCCAACATGACTCACAAAGGTTGGTGACTCGACGCTAGTATGACTAATAGTTACTAGACTTTTTCTCCCTGCATGACTCGCAAAGGCTGGTTGCTTGCCCCCAGTGTGACTAGCATAGGTCAGATACATGTTTCCAATGTGACTAGCGGAGGTTGGTGTTGATATAAAAGAATTTTTTATGGTCTTAAGGTCAACCTCATGATGATATGCATCTCCATGCATTTTTATAGAGGTGTTACTCCTCTTGTTCTTATGATTCCAAGAAAATAAAATGAAAAAAAACAAAATTCTAAGAAGGACCGGACTTAATATTTACATTCACATTTAAGGAAAACAACACCTCGGATTTTGGGACCAGGTGTATTTTAAAAGAAACTTATATGTACAATATTTAGAATGTGAATATATAAAATGCATACAGAATATAAAGGAATTATATATCCATCAAAACATTCATCGAAACATTTAACGATACTACAAATAGAGAGAACATGGAATGGACCACAAATAAAAGAGAGATTTAAATTATCATTCTATAAAGCGCCAAAAATATTGTGATAGATAAAAAATTTGGTAACTCAAGATTCTGATCAAAGTCTTTAAGAATACATTAATGTAATATCCTGAGTAGCTCTCTTGGAGTCTCAAAAATAATAATGAGTCTTTAAATACAAAAGTAAATGTCTTTAAAGAAAATAAAAATGCAGTCACCCTTCGAAGAGGACTGAGATTGTCTCCTGCAGACCATGAAATGAAAAATACCTGGAAGATTGAAAGAAGAACAACCAAGAATCAACCGAAATTCCACATAATATAGAGAAGATAAAGGAAATATGACAAATGATTGTAGAAAAAAATGGACTAAGGAAAAACTTAACGTATAGAGTTTATGTTTTACTCACTGTAATGGAAAAAATATCATCCTATACTTTCTTTTGGTTGGATCCTTTATAGGTACACGTTGTTGTTGATGTGGCATAACTACTCTAACTATTTCTTGATTTTCTAGCTCAGTAAATTTGATTAATTCCTTGTTCAAACACTCCTCAATGTATTCTCTTAAAAGTTCCATGGTAATTTCATGTTTAGTTTTAATCTCAAATAGATGGATTTCTAATTCCCTTAAATCTAGCTTCGATTGATGTAATGTGTTGTCCACCTCATGATTTCTGTTGATATACTAAACTAACCATCTTTAAACTTCATCCTTAGAAAATTCTATGGTTTTGGTAAATTCATTAGCCCAAGCAAATTTGCATGCTTTAAGTTATCCCATTAAATATTCTTTGGTTGAGATCATGGTATCCATCAATAAATTAGGACCATTTAACTCCTTGGTAAGACTAACACGTTTAAGAAATATATCACTCTTTCTATTCCTTAGGGTCTCAGTTTCATTTATCATTTCTCTTAACTCTTTAATTCTCCTTAACCAACATACATTAATCTGCTTCATATGGTAAGGAGAAGGAATTTTTTATTCCTTTTTCTAGGCCTCATTTAAACTTGAGACTTTGGCCAAAAATGTGTTTATGACTTCCTTGAAAAATCTTTCATCATTTTCCAAATATTTTTGTAGATATTCTTTGAAGTTCTCTATTATGGAGGAAAATCTAGCAATGCTCTTGGCAAGCTCCCAAATTTCCTAAATTATATAAATCATTTTTTGTATGGCATCACCAACACATTTTCTTATGGCCTGCAATAAACTTGATTAACCTTTGTATTTTGTACTTGTTTCAACGATATCCTCCAATTCAAGTATAGGTTACACACATATTAAAGGTTCTAGAAACAATGGTGCTAGTACCAAAGAAACTTCTAATTATTTTACCCTTTTCTTTAGCTCTAAATTCTCTCTTTCCATTTTCTCAATTGATTTTTTTAATGCATCTCCAGTAGCTCCCTGCAAGCATGCAATTTTAGATGGTGCTACTCCATCCAAGTCAATCAAATATTTCCATCGTTCATATGACTTCTTATTCTTGGTATAAACTTTTTATAGCAATAATTCATTGGTTTCATTATTGTAAGTTGCATGGTTCAGAGTGATGTATTCCTCTTCAAATATATTAGGATCATGAGTCATAATAGCATCATCTATTTCTCTCGTCTCTAACATCCTTTGCGCAAACCAATCAGGTTCTTCAATGATTTGTTCCATGTCGATTGCACGGGGACTTTCCTAAACTTCTGATGGGTTTATTTCCACCGATGATACATTTATTTTTATTTTTATAGGAGTGTATGTGACATGTGTTTTCTCAAGGATTTTCCTTGGTGGGTTTTTATCTCCACCATAATCTAAGCCTCCAACTGGTGTTTTTCTGGTATCCATTCCACTGGTTCTTCTCTTCATTCTAGATGGACTTCTTCTTTGAGATGTTGTCGGTGAGTTAGGGTTTTGATTTGTTGTTTCTCTTTCATGTTGTTTATATGTCTCATTTGTACTATTTACTTCTTCAGAACTGTTTGAATTTTGGTAGGTTGCTAGCTCCTGAAGATCCAAATTATCTCCACCACCTTCTTGAAAATGTTCAACTCTGATGAAGTGTGAATAATACCCACTAACTGCATACGTGTAGTTAATTTGTTATGTAGGTCAAAAACTTCAACAATTTTGGCTTCCTTCAAACCCATATGTTCATGATGTCCTACCAACTCATTCAGACGAGTTATATGTTTAATAATGCAATCCCCAATTTTCCATGACAGGGGTAGAAACCGTCTTTTCCTTTTTTCATGGAAGAAACAGGCCTAATTTTTGTGTTTCCTGCATACTTCTCCAACAAATAGTTTATCTGATGTATAAAATGGTAAAAGGAAAGGCTTCTCCTTACTACCAAATATTTTGATTACAATGAATTCTTTGGACAACTCATAAATTGATTTTCCAATGAGGAAGGAAGTTGCTTATAAGGATAACCTTGATGTGCTATGTCTGAATATTAACCTTTTGAACTTTGAGATGAAATTGTTGTGAACTGGGTAGAAACTGTATTGGTATTTATGTCTGTATAAAACTAAATACCATGCATAGACTAGATCTAACTTAAAATCAACATGTTTTTCCTGAGGAAACTCTTCAAAAACATGGCCATAAGCAATGGTGAAAATGAGGTAAGAAGCTATACAAAATTTATGGGTATTTTTTAGGTTATTCAGTTGGAAAGAAATTTTATTTGAGATAATATAACCCTAGTTGATGATAGCCATTTTATGCAGGGAATAATGCATAGAATATATAACATTTATTTTTATATACATAGTAGTTTACAAACCGAGAATGTGGGAAAATAAACAAGCAAATTCTTTGTACGGGTATTTTAGAAAATTTACCTTGATTCTAGAAGTACCAGAGTTACACGTTGGATATTCCAAATAGTTTCTCAACAATTTATTCCCTCCCTTAAGATACTTCAAAAATTCATCGGATTCCCTGCTCTTGAATCACATAGTTGGTGCATGGAGTCGTGAACATTTTAGAAAATGTTGAAGGAGCTAGAGAAATGGGTTGATGACCTTGAATTTGATGTATTCTTCATTGAGAAATAAATTTATCTACACACCATTGAATAATTTCTTTCAAATCAGTTACTTCCAGAACACATCCTACCAATGTTATTCCTAAGGTACATATTAGATTTGTCTTCTTCTCAGTTAGAGGAAGATAATTGTAGTACTTGTATTACCTGTACCGCTGGAAAATTTTATCTTCGCAACCCAAAGTGTTCAATGTATCTCCAAAAAATTCTTCCCTATTCTTACTTGACATCTTTTATGCTTTTTACAAAGGTGGTGCTACTTTCAATACTTACAGGTTGGCATTTTTTTAATTTAAATTCCCACTACGTACTGCCTTAGTAACTCAATCAACCATAGATCATGCTTTAAATTTCATCAATTGTCACGAGACTTGGATTTATTGTGACCCTTAATCGATTCATTTTGCATTAATAATGAAATTATGATTTTATGAGTGGCGGATGATGTGGAAGGGATAATTAATTTGACGAGAAATGTGATGGGATGGACAAAATGTGTTAATTATGGAGGTTTAAAATGATTTATGGGAAAATTATAAGAGTGTAACATGGAGTTGCATACATCAATTCTTGTGAAATAATATTCGGGAAAGGGTGATAATGCCCACATTGGAATTTCTAATATGGTTAAGTGTTGGGAGAAATGCGGACTTGTGGATGTGCAGATGTGTGGACATGAAAACCTTCTAGCAAAGGAAAAGTGATGGGGAGTAAGTAAATATGCTCTGTAATGAGAAATATGGCTAAGTATGAAAATAAGTGAAAAGTGGAAATTGAATGTGGACTTGCGGAGTTGTCTAGTTAAGGGATGGTAAGTAGCTTCACATCTTCATTGCTTGAAATTGACTAAGTATCAAAAGAAAATGGAAAAGGAAACAAAGTAAAGTGTTTTGGTGATTATGGGGTTGTGGATCTGGGTAATCAAAAGAGATTTTAAGATTTATTATGCATCTTTGCATCCGCATTTCAGAAAATTACTAAGTACTTGGAATTTTTTTGATGTAAGAGAAGAGAGAAAAGTGGGCTAATAAAAGTGTAAAAGAAATCCTATATAATACTATACTAGTAAAAAAAATGGATCAATGGTTGGTGATTTCTTCTTCTTACCCATCCTATTCCTATTCATTTTATACTTATGATTACTAGTAGAAAGACTTTCACCAAAAGAGGGAGAAGGAGAAGGAGTATACTTCGTGGATGAAGAAGGTAAAGGAACAACATCCATACGATGCCCATGACATAAGGTTCTTATCTAAGAAGCATCAAGAGCATGCAGGACATTCAGAGTGATCCAAAACCAAACCGGTAGTCCAACATTCAACCCAGGAAGGTTCAAAGTGGCCATCAATGGGGCACTAACGTTTCCAACGAATGGAAAACAACAAGAATCCCCTTGGGCAGGGATCCCTTGGTTTGTATCCTTGACGCAGTCGAACCCTCAGGCACGTCTGCTCTCTCAGGACCTTCTTTTGTCTCGGCCCTAAGAACTCCAAGGCTCTTCTACTCCCTATCGAGAAATATAGACCCACAGGTTCTCTTCTCCTGCACGATCCCCCTTCCTTGACTTATCAGAGGATCAGAACTCGCGACTTCGCAAGTTCTTCATTGATCATTGGGCTCTCAAATCCCTCAGACCCGATGGCTTTAGTCAACACTGACTTTCTCTCGCTTTGTTGGGACTTTTGTCCTTATCGCGGTTTCGCAGCTCGCGATACCAAACACTTCACTTTACCGACTCCGACTCGCGGTATGCCGAAACTCCGACACACGCGTGAGCTGTCTCTTCGACTCCCTGTCACTTCTATCAGGATATCGGACTTCGCGGGATCGCGAATCCGAATGTCGACAGATCGGCACTTCTCGCCGTGAAACCCTGATGACTTACGCCACCTGTCTTCTACTCACTCCCATGGTCCCACACTGCCACGTCACCGTCGGGATATTGCGGATTGCGATTCCAACATGCAAGAGTTCTCTGTCTTCGAAAACTCTAATGTCCCGAACTCCGACTACTCGGGATCTTCTGACACACGTCCTTACTGATGGACGGTTCTGATCTTGTCGGGATATCGCGGATCGCGATATCATAATTCCCGTTACAACCACTTGGTGCTTTGACTCGCGATTCCCTGATACGCGATGTCACGTGTAGATATGACGGTCCCTATGGCTCGGGATAAATAGTTCTACTCCCTTCTGAGCTTCGAACCTCTTCACGCTTACCCTGATAACCTCCTCGCACCTACGTGAGATCCAATGGCCCACGGAACTTCACGAGATCTTCTCCAAAGATTTCATCCGTCCGTTCTCCCTTTGATGATTCTATGAAAAGGAAGAAATGTCTCCCCACGAGACTCGTTTGCCCGTTCGCCAACCTGCGACGCTTCTTTCAGAATTTCCACGGTAGATTTCTTGCACTTATCCTTTGGTGAATTCAAAGGCCTATTCCTCCTGATCTTCTCCACAACTTCAATATTTTTGAAGGCTTCTTCTTGCACGCACTCCTTGTGGAAAAGTCCTTCAACCTCTTAAGTGTTGAAGGCACTCGACTCTGCGCACACCTGCAGCAGCAGTCTTCTGATACTCTACTCAGAATCACAACTATGAGACTTCTCCAGGCTTGCGCACTCCTTGCACGACACTGTGCCTAACTGCACCTTCGAGGGAATGAGAACAAAATCTTTCTCTAATTGAACCCTTCTGTCAATGCACTCCTTGCGGACAACTCGATTGCACTCCTTGCAGGAATCCTCTGGCTCAATTAGAGAAACAATTGAAACTCATTCACTCTTCCTCTCAGACTTCAATTCAATCATGAAATCACATACATAGCATATAAAAGCAATTGTATAACAAGAAGTAAACACTCATGAGCATATTAACATAAATACACAGAGAATAACACAAGCCATGAATTTGAATCAGAGCTCTTTCTATTAATTCAAATGTCTGTACATGGGTGTTCTTCATACAATTCTCTGCTTGCTCTTCTCTTCTGAATGCTCTAAATAATGTTACAATGTACAATGAGGGTGTCTATATCCCATTTTCCCTCTTGTGCTCTAAAGCTATCAAATCTAGAATTAAATATTCTATCTACCAACATTAACTATATTAAATGCCGACTATCTACCTAAAGACGAGAGCTATCCGCTCAAGGTCCATTTACAATATACAAAGTGCACCTTCATAAATGGCTTCATTAAAGACTTGTGCAACAATCTCAAAGTGTCTTTCAAAATTTGGTGTTGTCTTGTCCAGCTTTCTTCCACTTTCCACGCTAGCTCACTTAACATGGGCGATGCTCCTGCATCATACTCCTCGGCTTGAAAATTTTCATGGGCTCCTGTCCATGAGCTCCTGCATGGTCTGTCCATGCTTCTGTATCACTACTTCACTCTCCCAGCTAGCATCTTCCACTGGATGATTCTTCCACTTGACCAGATACTCGAAGTATTCTTTTCTTCTGGTCTTCTTACCCTCTCTCTTGTCCAGTATGCATTCCATCTGCGGCTTCTCTGCAATTGGCAATTGTTTCAGCCACTGGATCGCTGGCTGTTCCGTTTCAGTCTCTTCTTCTCCAGCCTTGTATGGGTATAAGTCTGCGATATTGAATATCGTAGATATTCTGATGCCATCCGACAACTCAATCTCATAAGGATTTTCTCCGAATTTTCTCAAGACCTTGCATGGCCCGATTTTCTTCATCTTGAGTTTATTATATGTTCCCTTTGGGAACCTTTCCTTCCTCAAGTGTGCCAGAACTAGATCACCAAATTCAAACTGAAGTTGTCTTCGATGCTGATCTGCTCTGCACTTGTATTCCTGATTTGATTCCAGCAAGCGTTCCTTCACCCTGCTGTGAAGTTCTTTCATTGCCTCAGCAAATTCCTCTGCACTAGCACTACTAGTAGCAGTCTATTCTGAATCCCTCAGTTCAGAAACTCCTCTCGGTTGCATCCCGTAAACAACCTAAAATGGATTTTTTCCTGTGCTCCTGTTCACTGAATCATTGTATGCAAACTCTGCCTGTGGCAATATGTGGTCCCAACTGCTGTGGTGCTCTGTCACCAAGCTTCTCAGCAAGTCTCCCAGACTTTTGTTCACCGCCTCTATTTGTCCATCCGTCTGAGGATGATAAGAAGAACTAAATGCCAAGTTAGTTCCCAGTTTCTTCCATAAGGTCCTCCAAAAATTCCCTATGAATTTAGTGTCCCTGTCAGAAACTATGCTCTTCGGCAATCCATGAAGTCGAATGATCTCCTTGAAAAACAGATTTGCGATGTGAGTCTCATCGCTGGTCTTCTGGCATGGAATGAAGTGTGCCATCTTAGAAAACCTATCCACCACCACAAATATGGAATCAACACGTCTTTGTGTCCTCGGCAAACCCAATACAAAATCCATGCTGATCACCTCCCATGGCCTCTCTAGTATGGGAAATGGCTGATAAAAACCTGCATTCTTCTTCCTCCCCTTCGAATGCTGGCAAACTCTGCATTTTTCCACAAATATCTTGACATTTGCACGCATCCCCGGCCAAAAATATGACCCATTCAGCTTTGTGAATGTTTTTTCATGGCCAAAATGTCCTGCCAAGCCTCTGCTGTGTTTTTTCTTCAACTAGTTCTCCCTCATGGAGCATTTTGGAATACACAGTTGATTGCCTCTGAAAAAAAATCCTTCCTGGATCATATAATCCATCCAAGGGCTTTTGTCTCTGAGAACAGGATTCTCAGCTACTTCATACGCCTCTGCAAAATCTGCATCTCCTGCGTACATGTCCTTGAGATTTTCAAAACCCAATGTCTTGACTCGGAATTCCTGCAACAACAAACACTTCCTGCTCAAAGCATCAGCCACTTTGTTAGCAGTACCATAAATATGCTTAATCACAAATGTAAAATTATGCATATACTCTACCCATTTTTCATGTTTCTTATTAAACTTCTCCTGTTGAGTCACAAACTGTAATGCATAATTATCACTATACAATACAAACTCCTTTGGAATCAAGTAATGCCTCCACTTCTTCAATGCCTGTATGATGGCATAGAATTATTTATCATACGTGGAGTATTTCAATTTCGCCTCATCCAACTTCTCGCTGAAATATGCAACTGGCCTGTCTTCTTGAATTAAGACCGCTCCTATGGCAAACCCACTTGCGTCACATTTCACCTGAAATGTTTTCTAGAAATAAAGTAACACCAACACTGGTTGTTCTGTGATCTTCCTCTTCAATAGATTGAAGCTCTTCTCAGCCTCTGTTGTCCAGTGAAAAGACTTATGCCGCTTCTTCACTGTATCCATCATCGCTGCATTGACTCCGCTGAAATTCCTGATGAACTTTCGGTAGAAACTAGCCAAAGCATGAAAACTCATCACCTCGAAAATATTTCTCGGTGATGGCCAATTCTTGATCACTTCTACCTTATCCGGATCCATCCTCAACTCATTAGCCGAAATAACAAAACCCAAGTAAATGAGCTCTGTCTTCATAAATGAGGACTTCTTCATATTAATCAACAGTTTCTCCTGCTGTAGTTTCTTCATCACAATGGCCAAATGCTTTAAGTGTTCTGCCTCTGACTTATTGTAAATCAGTATGTCATCCAAATACATAATGACAAACTTTCCGATGAACTCCTTCAGGACTTCGTTCATCAACCTCATAACGGTACTTGGTGCATTCATCAATCCAAATGGCATGACTATCCATTCATACAATCCCTTGTTTGTTTTGAAGGTTGTTTTCCACTCATCGCCTTCCCTCATGCGAATCTGGTGATATCTGCTCTTCAAATCAATCTTTGAAAAATACTTCGCCCCACTCAGGCAATCCATCAGATCATCCATTCTCGGTAGTGGAAACCTATACCTGATGGTTATTTTATTGATCACCCTTGAGTCAGTACACATCCTCCACCCTCCGTCTTTCTTTGGACTGAGTATTGTCGGAATAGCACACGGACTCAAGCTTTCCCTAACCAATCCTTTGTCCAACAACTCCTGGACTTGCCTCTTAACCTCTTCATTTTCTTGCGGCGTCAACCTATATGCGGCTTTGTTCGGTAAACTAGCTCCTGGTATGAGGTCTATATGATGACTCACACTTCTCATTGGTGGCAACGAACGAGGTAATTCGTCCACTATGATGTCAGCAAACTCTTCCAATAGTTCCTGAACCTCATGTGGTAAATCATCCACTCTTGTGCTAGTCAGAACAATCCTCAGTTTCCTGACAACAAAGAATTGTGGATCTTCTTTCTTCTTCACCTCTGTAAGAAGTTCCTTCCCACTCATGAGAAGTACTGTGTTGTTCACTTCCGGCTTCACCTCCTTATCCTTTATCGGAAGCAACATATGAGTTCTCTCATTCTTCTCTAGAGTATATGTGTTCATTCTCCCATCATGAGTCACATTTTTGTCATATTGCCATGGTCTACCCAACAATATATGACAAACATCCATGGGAATAACATCACATAGAATCTTATCATTGTATCCACCTATTTTGAATTCAACCAAGCATTGTTTAGTAACAGTTACCTGGTGTCCTTTTTGTAGCCACGGAACTCTGTATGGGCTGGGATGATCAGTTGTCTCCAGCTCCAGTTTTTCTACCATCTTGGTTGAAATGAGATTATCTGTGCTACCACTGTCAACAATGACCTTGCACACCCTGTCCTTGGTTTTGCAAGAAGTCCTGAACAATCTGGTCCTTTGGACTGAGCTTTCCACTTCCTTCTCGGGTGTCAAAAGGACTTTTCGCATCATAAGCGATCTTCTGCCTTCTGTGTCTTCTGCTTCAACATCACACCTCTGCGCCTCAGTGATGTGAACTTCTCCAATGTCCTTCTTTTTCTCTGGACACTCGTAAGACTTGTGCCCATTTTTATCACATGTGAAGCACTTAATTACTCCACCTCTTCCTTGACCTCGACCTCTAGTACGATGAAAAGTATTTGCATCAGCATAATCCCCTCGCTGATCATTTTGCTGTCCTCTCTATTCTACATATGGTTGCCTCTGTGAGGTTCCACCTCTTTCAAATTTACCCTGAGGTTTCTTCCATTCCTCCTTGGGCTTCTGATATTTCTCCTGGGTAACTGCTTTTCCCCTGGGCTGACTCCTGCCTCGTCCTCACTGACCTTTCTTTCGGCTCAGCTTCTCTTCTGCTTTCAGAGCCAATTGGTAAGCATCTTCCACCGTTCGGATGGTTAGCATGCTTAATTCATCCTGAATGTGGTATCTCAGACCATTCAGATATCTAGCAACTTTCTCATCATCGCTCTCCCGATGACCTACTCTGATGTTTAGTCGATAGAATTCCTCAGTGTATTATTTCATTGTCATCAGCTTCTGTCTCAAGTTCTGCATTCTCCTGAACAGAGTAATTTGGTAATCTCTCAGGATGAATTTTGCTTTCATCTTCGCAATCATTCGATCCCAACTCTTGATCGTTTGCTTGCCTTTGCAGCATCTGTTAGCTTGTAGCTCGTCCCACCACAATGATGCATGTCCCTTCAAGCACATAACAACATGCTTGACTTTCCTATCTTCTTCCACATCTTCGTAGTCGAAGTAAGTATCTAGAGCTCTAATCCAATCTAGCAGCTCCTCGGCATCCAAATTTCCTTCATAGACTGGAATGTCCATTTTATCCTTTGCACCCATCCTAGCAATGGCTTTAATCAACCGCTCAGTTGATGCATCCTCGAATGCAACTTCCTCTTTGCGTTTGGCTTCAACTTCATCCTCCGAATCGCTGAAATCCCCTACACTAGCTGTGCGTCTCTGATCTGTCTCCATATGTTTGAGTCTTGCTCGGAGATCTCTCATCTGTCTCTCCATTTCTGGATTGACTACCTGCATACCTCTTCTCCTCACCTCCTTATCTTTTGGATCGGGTGATTGTATTTCTCTCCTCGGTGGCATGTTGAATTCTTTTCTTCTCTTCTACAAAAAGAAAAGAGATATTCCTGCTCCGATACCAAACCTGACACAGTCGCACCCTCGGGCACGTCCGCTCTCTCAGGACCTTCTTTTGTCTCGGCCCGAAGAACTCCAAGGCTCTTCTACTCCCTATCGGGAAATATAGACCCACAGGTTCTCTTCTCCTGTGCGATCCCCCTTCCTTGACTTATTGGAGGATTGGAACTCGCAACTTCGCAAGTTCTCCATTGATCACTGGGATCTCAAATCCCCAAGACCCGATGGCTTTAGTCAACACTAAATTTCTCTCACTTTGTTGGGACTTCTGTCCTTATCATGGTTTCGCAGCTCGCGATACCAAACACTTCACTTTACCGACTCCAAATCGTGATATGCCGAAACTCCGACACACGCGTGAGCTGTCTCTTCGAATCCCCGTCACTTCTATCGGGATATCAAACTTCACGGGATCGTGAATCCAAATGTCGACAGATCGTCACTTCTCACCGCGAAACCCCGATGACTTAAGCCACCTGTCTTCTACTCACTCCCATGGTCCCACACTGCCACGTCACCGTCGGGATATCGCGGATCGCGATTCCAACATGCAAGAGTTCTCTGTCTTCGAAAACTCCGATGTCCCGAACTCTGACTACTCGGGATCTCCTGACACGCGTCCTTACTGATGGATGGTTCTGATCTTGTCGAGATATTGCAGATCGCGATATCGTAATTCTCGTTACAACCACTTGGTGCTTCGACTTGCGATTCCCCGATACGTGATGTCACGTGTAGATCTGATGGTCCCTATGGCTCGGGATCGACAGTTCTACTCCCTTCTGAGCTTCAAACCTCTTCACGCTTACCCTGATAACCTCCTCGCACCTCCGTGAGATCCAACGGCCCATGGAACTTCGCAAGATCTTCTCCAAAGATTTCGTCCGTCCTTTCTCCCTTTGATGATTTTGCAAAAAGGAAGAAATGTCTCCCCACAAGACTCGTTCGCCCGCTCGCCAACCTGCGACGCTTCTTTTAGACTTTCCACGATAGCTTTCCTGCACTTATCCTTTGGTGAATTCAAAGGCCTATTCCTCTTGAGCTTTTCCGCAACTTCAATCTTTTTGAAGGCTTCTTCTTGCACACACTCCTTGCGGCAAAGTCCTTCAACCTCTTAAGTGTTGAAGGCACTCGACTCTGCACACACCTGCAGCAGTAGTCTTCTGATACTCTGCTCAAAATCGCAACTCTGAGACTTCTCCGGGCCTGCGCTCTCCTTGCATGGCACTGTGCCTAACTGCATCTTCGAGGGAATGAGAACAAAATCTTTCTCTAATTGAACCCTTCTGTCGACGCACTCTTTGTGGACAATTCGACTGCACTCCTTGTAGGAATCCTCTGGCTCAATTAGAGAAACAATTGAAACTCATTCACTCTTCCTCTCAGACTTCAATTCAATCATGAAATCACATACATAGCATATAAAAGCAATTGTATAACATGAAGTAAACATTCATGAGCATATTAACATAAATACACATAGAATAACACAAGCCGTGAATTTGAATCAGAGCTCTTTCTATTAATTCAAATGTCTATACATGGGTGTTCTTCATACAATTCTTTGCTTGCTCTTCTCTTCTGAATGATCTCAATAATGTTACAATGTACAATGAGGGTGTCTATATCCCGTTTTCCCTCTTGCGCTCTAAAGATATCAAATCTAGAATTAAATATTCTATCTACTAGCATTAACTATATTAAATGCCGACTATCTACCTAAGGACGAGAGCTATCCGCTCAAATTCCATTTACAATATACAAAGTGCACCTTCATAAATGGCTTCATTAAAGACTTGCGCAACAATCTCAAAGTGTCTTTCAAAATTTGGTGCTGGCTTGTCCAACTGTCTTCCACTTTCCGTGCTGGCTCGCTTGACGTGGGCGATGCTCCTGCATCAATCCTCAAGAACTTTGGCCATGACATTCTTATGCACAAGTTTTCCCCTTTTGGTATTGTTTGTGTCCATAAAAGTCTCACGCACTGAATCTCGTGAACCAGTGGTATAAAAAACCACTCCTTCTAGGAGGTAGCTCCACACTTTCAAGAGAAAGACCAAGGGTCCTTCTCAACCAGCGGAGCATTTGGTCGACCACCTTGAATCAACAATCCAAAAGTGGTGATGCTGACATAACCTAAGGCCAACTATACAAAACAACACTCCACTTAAACTCCTTAAGAGAAACATCACAAGAAAACAACATCTCCAAAAATTCATCCTAGGTGGAGAAGTTATTGAGTCCATAGCAATGAAAAAGTGGAAAGGGACCTTCCGAATGAAGGAATGAACCTAGGGTTTTGTTGGTTAGATAAATTGAACCTGGGGTCTTACAACTGTGCGCCACCAAATGGTTCTGTTGTGGGGACCCAAAATATGTGATTGAGGGAATGTTTTGGAGGCTGAATAATAAAGAGATATCATAATGGATAGAAGGGAAGGAATGAGAATTTTCTCAAAAAGAGAATAGAAATCCTTGGATGATCGATGAGCAATGGATGCAAAGATATGTGTATAAAGAGCTGCATGATATTTTCTTTGGAGAATTTCTGATTATCTTAACTAAGTGATTATAAATATTAGTGGAGAATACTAGAAAGTACTGAACTGTAGCACTAAGGAACTAGACTCCTGAGTTGGTAAGACAGTTGAATTCTGTAAGTAATAAGAATTCTCGCGCAATTGGTTTATGGTTGGATAGTATATTGGGAGGTTACATTACAGAATTTGCAGTGGATTGTACCCAGTCATATAATGTTGCAGAAAGAGATTTATTTAAGGGTCTACGTGGAAGGTTTATGAAATAATTGGGTACTTGGATAAATATGTTGTTGTGCAACAAGTGAGTCATGACAATAGATTCTAATTTCTAAGGGGCTTCACGCACATAGGGGAACTAGGGGATGAGAAGAGGGTAGTCTGAAGGTAGGAAAGAATGAAGGAATAAATGAAGAAGTAAGGGAGGGACTGAGGATGCAGAGAACTGAAGAAGTGGTATCAGAAGAGGAATATGAGTTTGAAGTACTACACAGTGCAAGAAGGTACAAGAGGCTAAAGACTTGGGTTGAGAAAGGAGAGTCTTGCAGCGAGCCTAAGGGGAGAGAACCTTTTGGAATAGTTCAGATCATAGAAGTATCATACATAGAAGGAGAGGAAGAGGATTCTCAGTTTAGTACTATAATAGAAGAGATGGTAAGTCCTACTTAGATTGGATCCCATGTTGATTCCACAACCTCATTCTATGCGTCACCTACATTAGAAGTAACAGTTGAATATTTTTCAAAGGAACTCATAATTAGCAGAGGGAGTCAGAGTAGTATTAATTAGAGAAGTGGAAGAAGTGCATAAAGTAAGAGTAAACCAACATAACCAATGAGAGGTACTACACAAAACAACATGGAAGGGGCAGAAAACACCCTAAGACTACCTGAGTTCCAGGTATTTGGGCAGGGATGATTTTAAGGATGTGTTGGCAGCCCCACAATATTTTCACTTCTTAAAGAAACGAATAATAAATTTTGTAGCTGCCTCCGCTTAATCACATGAACATTGCTACTTGAAAGATGAGTCTTGGGCTATAAAAGGTTTTTTATTTTTCCTAGTTCTCGTTTTCATACTTTGTTCATGACTGAAAGCATGAACGAAGCATTGAAACTTATGAATTTATTATAGTTGAATATAAGGCTTATTTCCCTAGGAGAATAAATGTTCATACAAACCTTTTTAAGAATGATATTTTTCTTTAAGGCCTATCTCATGTCAATAAAATAGTATTTTTTAAATTTCTCATTGTATAAGGTATACTCTAGACCTTTAAACGATACACCAAGAATCGATTGATGTTAGGCTATGGGTTTGTTTCATGTATGATTCTTGGTAAATCCTTTCTATAGTTTCTATGCTTTGATTTGTCAAGCACCTTATAATGAGAAACTCCACCCTTTACACAATGATGATACTTAAATGCATTTGGTCGTATTATGTACTCTGTTGATAGTGGAAGTTTGAAAAAGACATGTCCATCATTTTGAGATAAGTCTCGGGCTTTGATCTGTACTCTCAGTGATTCATTACACAAAATGCCTGATTCTCGTATGAAACCCCTCATTCCTTCTTTTAATTCACGCGAGGGTTTTACTTCCTTGGTTTTAGCCCTAGTTCATCTTGTTTTATGAAACCCTTCATGCTTACAGTGATTTATGTTACCCCCATGACTTCTTGTCTAAATCCACATGGCCCCTGTTGTCTATGTTGAACCAAATGGCTCGCAAACCCTGCTCCTGTATGACGACGCAAGGGAAGACCTTAAGTGTCAAGGCTGGCTCGAATTTCTTGAGAAATTCAAGGTTACAACTTGCAAGCGGCCCAGGAATTCACCCTCTCTTTCGATGGATGCCGAGCCAAAGTGGGTGACATTCAAGTTGAAATCACCGAGGAGTTTTTGATCCAGGCAACAGGTCTTCCCCTTAGTGGGAAAAAATGTTTTAAAAATTCCAAGGTAGAGGAGGTGTCATGGACTTTGTTCTTTACCTCTAGGAAAATCCAGTGCTATGATAAAGGTATGCCTATATCTCTGTTAAAGACTAGGTGGCATGGTTTATTGGCAGTTTTAAGGAAATTCATTACCTGTGAAGGTCACTTCAGCCTCGTTTTTCTTTACCACATCAGACTATTAATGAACTTCATTGGTTTCCAATTGAACATGCCTTTCTATTTATTGAGAATTTTATACAAAATGACCAAGAGGTATAAGAGACAGTGTTTGAATTCCAATTTATTTCATCATGGGTTGATAAGAATCTTGTTAGTCCATCATTTAAAATTGCAGAGCGACGATTGGGACACTTCCCTATCTCGAAATGGCTTTGTTTCATCTAGCCCCGTAGAGGTTGATAAGCCCATGTTAGAATAAACCCCTATCCCTTCCATTGATAGAAAAATCTCCTCATCCAAAGAACCCTGTGATAGGGCCACACTCGATGAGCCCATGTTTGAGAAACAAGATGTTGACCCAACAGCCATTGATTTTCATGAGCATGAGCAGTACGTTTTCCCTAACACCTTTGCAAAAACCGTAAACAGGCCCTCGCGCAAACTGTCTAAAAATGACTCGGATATAGGGTTTAAAAACAAAAGGGCAGTGAGATTAATCTCTAGGAGCCTACTAAATAAATGGAAGTCTCATATGAGCTCGATCAAAGCGATCGAGGTCCATGAGAGCTCTGATTCTGAGATTGAGAAATTCTTGGCAAAAGAAGACCCAAGTTACCTCAAACCATATCTCAGCCAAACCTACGATTTCGTAGGCAATCTGCCACCGTGCCAAAAACATAGTGAAGGATTTCCAGGGATCACACTCAGTAAATATCCCACAAAAAATAGTGGTAGTGTTCTGATGCATGGCCATGGGTATCCTCAACCAACTGTCTCAGATCCATGGTGTGAGGTGTGTTTATTTTGGATAGAAAAATATTACACAGATGTCCCCTCCCTTCAAGCGAAGATCAAGATCCTCATAGCTCAGATTGACTCATTAACACATGAAAACCACAAAGTCAAGGTCAATGCACATAGGCAAGGAAATCGTTTGAAGAGAAATGGAAACGTCATAATAAAAAATGTTGAGTGTGTCAAAGGAGTGATAAATTCTGAGGTTTTATGAGCCAAATTTAGCATTCAATTGAAAGGTAAAAGATTTGTGTGATTTTGTTGATTTGTTCTTAATTAATATAGATTGAATTGGTTTTCTGCTGTTTAAAATAAGACTAGCTACAAAATCAACAGATTCTATAGCCAGTCTGTTTTCATTTGAAATATTGGAAAATGGTGGTTAAATGAATATCTAAATTTCTTTATTTTCGTTTTTTCTTTCAGGATATCGTGCAGCTTGTGGAGACATAATGATATGGAGCATTTCTAGGGTCATTAGCCATTTCTTTGTCTCATTTTGTAAACAGAAACAAACTCTTTTAATCTTAAGAGATATAGTTTGATACTGAGTGGTTTTATTACCCTCTATTTTTTTAATTACCTAATCATCCTGGGATTTGATTCTATCTTAGAAGATAATATGTTCAGTTTTCCTAAACTCTTTAAATACTACATCTTTTTGCAATAAAACCATCCTCGCCTAGGGCAAAAGACAGACGATTGATTTACATACTTTAATGGAACAACAATACACATTTCAGCTTTAGCTTCTTGTGGATGGTGTCTTCATTTAAGTTTAGTTTATCCCGATTTGATAATAGGTTTTGATAGATTTAGTCTTCATGATTTATTATGTTTTGGGATAATTCCTTTACAAATGTTGTCCATAAATGATGCTTCAGATATTAATCGTGTGATCATCTATTTAGCTTCAATTACAGGATTTCTCCTTAATTTTCATTGAAAGATTAAATGCAAGGTTATTGCTAATAGATTTTTCTTAATGTAATTACTTGCAATCATGAGATCACAGTAACTATTTGTATCATTCTTTCTATTATTAAAATTCAACTGCCAACACAATTGTTCTACATTTATTCAGAACAGATTTAAGGTTCATTGCAGGTTTTTCCTCCTGGACAAGGTGGTTAGATGTTCTCTAATCATACAGATGTTTGGATGCATATCATTAGTTCACTAACAGGTTAGCTCATTCAATTTTTTTCGCTATTTGTTTATCACTAAAATTCGAACGTATGTCTGGATTTTGACTATCCATATGTTTCCATTTCATAGCATTTTATTTTATTAGTTTAAGACTTATAAATGAAAAATCAAAAGATATTTTATGTGCTTTCTTTATCTGCTTCCTCAAAGTAGTCATTTTCACATTGGGTTTCGTAAGTTTAGATTAAAAATTGCAGTTTGTAAATAATGTCTATAAATAAGATTTATCTATCTTTTGCTTAAATACATATACCACAGTTACATCAGAACATATGTACATATATATATAGTGTTTAGTAATTAGATAGTTACTTCTTTCTTTTGTTTGTTTGTTTTAGGATTTTTAGATTGGCTAATGGAGCCATTAAACCCGTCAGAACGAGTTATACCAAACAGCTTGGGTTACTTAGACAGCCCCAGAGTGGACTCGTTTTTCCAATTGACGAACGATCACTTTCACCCATCAACAAATGGCTCTAGAAGGAGGTCCTGAATATAATTGATGGAACGTGGAAGTCTCAAGACCCCTCCCCCACACACTCGCTCCCCTATAGTAACAAGAAGTCATTCTGAAAACAATGTTACCTCTCAAACAAAAACTACCTCAAACGAAAATCCACAAATTACCGTTGAGCCAGTAACACCAAACCCTCAAGGGTCTGACGTACAATAAATTGTTCGCCAGTCACTTCTAAGGACACACAGTGCTTTGGCCCGTATCAGAAAACCTGGTCGACCAATGAATCAACCTCTAGATTTCTATGATATTAGAGAGAAACTTGAAGGCACTGGTCTACTCCGAAATCCCACCGATCTAGATCACATCCCCACTCCTGCAGCTGGAGGATCCGGTATCCCACCTTAACCACCTCATTCATCTCCTCCCTCTTCAGGAGAGGAGTCATCTGATGAAGGCAGTTATTCATATGAACCATCTCAGCCTTCGACACCACATACGCCCATGGAAAATCAAAACAATCCTGCTAGACCTTGGCTCAATCAAGATGTTGTGGCCATACCTAGACCCCAACACCCTTTACCTAAATACCCGGAGAAACGGCTACCTAAATTCGATTTAGACTCTAAGAAAATCGTCGAGGATCACATAAATAAATTCATGCTAGCCATTAGACTCCAAAGCATAGAACATGAAGATGTAGTATGCAGACTCTTTCCTTACACATTTGAGGGCAATGCTTCTATATGGTATTTTTCCCAACAACCTCACACCATTGTATCTTGGGACAAATTCAAGTCCTATTTCCTTGAAAAGTTCAGAGATGATAAGTCTCCCAAAGTATTAGTCATGGAAATCTCCAGCTTAAAGATGAACCCTAAGGAAGAAGTAAAAGATTTTAACCAAAGTTTCCTCACGTTAAAAAATCGAATCCCCATTGATTCAATGCCCGTGGAAAATCTCATTGTCGCGTATTACACCAAAGCTCTACACCAGAATGTAGCAATTTGGGTTAAAAGGTCTAAGAAGGCAACATTACTGGAAGCCTTCGAGGAGGCAAGCCAAATCGAAAAGATATTTTGAGCCTAAAATATAATCTTAGTAATGAGGCAAAGATAACCCCATATTCTAAGAAGAAAATAGAAATTCTTCCTAAACCTCCCCAAACCAAAACTCAATCAGAGAACGCAGATTTGGAAATTTTACAAAAGGTCATCCAGAAATTATCAAATCAAGTCGTAGACTTGAGGAGATCAATTGAGGAAGCATATTCAAGCAAAGGGACTTACAAACCTCCTTTTAGAAAACCTTTTCCCTCAAACCGACCAAACCCAAACCCTGAAGGCCTGAATTTTGAAAGCTTAACAAATAATCTTTGAAGCACATGATAACTTAGTTCCCCCTGAGAATTCTGAAGATGTGGTTGAAGATGAAACAACCAAAGAAGAGGAATCATCTCCCAATATCTTCGGGCATTTTTTTGACAGTATCTTTCAAGACAATTTTGAAACTGTCCATCCTTACAATATCATAAGTAAAACTCAGAATAAACCCTCTTCTGAAATATGAACTAATGCACCTAAAAAACAATTTAAACAAATTGAAACAAAACATAATTCAACAACCCCAAGTTTAGAATATGATTTGATTGAAGACTTAAAGAAACTTAGAGCTAATATTTATGTTTATGAACTTTTGAAATTTCCTTTTCTTCTGCAGAAAATGCTTCAAAAAATTGTAGAAAACAGTAAAAACAACAATCTGAACAGGTAGAAAATTGCAGAAATCAGTCCTAAAACACCTCAAAAGGTCCCTACTAAAACAACACTTGAACCCTCAGATAAAAGAGACTTCACTGAAAAAACTGTTTCAAATGTAGATAAAGTAATTTCAGGGAAAGCGACTAAAAATCAGCAAAGTTTTGTTGTTAATACTCGCAAAAATGTCCCACCTTTTTATTAAATTTTCAAATTTTCAATAGAAATGTACATAACTGCATGGTAGATTATAGCGCATCATCAAATGTGATGCCTTTGTCTGTCTGCCAAAAAATCAATGCTGAAGTTCAACCTTCCAGTCTAAAAATCATTCAGCTCGATCGGACGAATGTTAAGGTAATTGGTGAATTAAAAAATGTACTTGTTAGGCTATCCTCTAATTCTAAGGTTCACCAGATTATTGATATCATTGTTGTTGACATCCCTAAAGTGTATGATTTATTTTTAAGAAGGGATTGATCCGAACAATTGCATGGATACTTTGCGACAGACTGGTCCCATTTGTGGCTACCAGAGAATGGAAATCCAAACAGAATTAGGATTAATCGTGAGCGTTACCTCAAGCACACCATGACCGATTTAAATGACGCTAATGAACCATTTAATGCTTCCACTAATTCACTCTAAATGAAGGGAATGAACACCTTTTTCGGTAACTTCATGGCGGAAACTTCCATCATCAATGATCTAGAACAATAGTCAGAACTCGTGACATGCACACAGTCAGCAACTCTACCTAATATGCCTAACACAGCCGATGAAGCTCACATATGGTCTCTCTACTTCGATGGATCCAAATCTAAAGAAGGAGTTGGTGCAGGATGTGTACTCATCGACCCGACAGGTAGTAAAACTTTGCTCGCTTGCCGATTAGAATTTGAATGTACAAACAACATCACCGAATACGAGGCACTTTTGCAAGGACTCAAGAAAGAAGTAGATATGAATGTACATAAATTAATGGTATTCATTGATTCATAAATTGTGGTTAGACAGGTAAGAAATTCCATACATTGCCTATCTCCACACCTGAAAAGTTATCAAGCCGAGGTATGGAATCTAATGCACAAATTTTTCGCATTTAATATTAAGTCCATTCCAAGATCAAGCAACTCTGAGGCTAACTTGTTAGCTAACGTCGCTTCCAAACTTTTTCCCACAGAAGGTATTTCTCCAAATGCATTTTCAATTGAGTTATTGTTCAGACCATCAGTCCCAGACAACGTCACTAACTAGAGAGTGTTCGATGATGATCAATAGATCATTAGTTTTTTTCACATGGAGGACACTTTCTGAGGTGTGGTTATCGATGAGGGCAACCACAATGAAGATATCCATAATTTTATGGTAATATCGGGCCCGAGGTCTCCCGAATCAACATCAGATCTGGTAAATTCTATCCCTAAATCCATGGTAATATTAGAAAAGTTTTATGATTTGCATGACAAATTCAGAAAATTAGTAAATTGTAAAACAAATAGTTCTTCCTTGACCCATGAAAAAATAAATCTAGGGACTAAAGATAATCCACAATGTATCAATATGGGAACGGGATGTTCTGAGCAAGAGGAGTCATCCTTTATAAAACTATTTAAAGAATTCAAAGATGTCTTTGCTTGGACATACGATGATTTAAAAACTTTTGACCCTAACATTATACAACACATCATCCCCATGAAACCACAGACTCAACCTTTTCAACAGAAGCTGAGAAATATGCACCCTAAACTCGAACCAACGGTCAAGAAAGATCTAAACAAACTATTGAATGCAAAGATAATATTCCTAGTAAGACACACACAATGGGTATCTAATCTTGTCCCTGTAAGGAAGAAAAGTGGCGAAATTCAACTCTGTGTCGATTTTCGAAACTTTAATCGAGCGTTTGACAAATAAAATTATCTTGTTCCTCCAATGGAACAAATTCTCCAACATGTATCCGGTTTTGAAAGATTGTCACTGCTAGATGATTTTTCAGGATACAACCAGGTCCTCATGTCTCCCCTGGACTAGTTGAAAACCACTTTCCATACCCCATGGGGTACCTACGCCTACAGAAAAATGCCATTTGGACTTATAAATGATGGGGCCACTTTCCAGAGAGCAATGGATATTGATTTTCCCGGTCTCATCAATCAATCTGTAGTGGTCTATCTTGATGATGTTACTATTTTCTCCAAAAATAAGAGAGATCACTTATCCCATTTGAGATTTGTTCTATAACGATGCCGCAAGTATGACATCTCTCTAAATCCTAAGAAGTCTTTCTTTGCAGTGGAACAAGGCAAGTTTCTTGGATTCACAGTATCCAATGAAGGGATGATCATTGATCCCAAAATAACTCAAGCCATTTCCAAGC
>JASDQU011400655.1:14434-25161 GCA_032191745.1 Picea mariana | reverse complement strand
TTGGCGATGGGAGGGAGAAGGGATTTCGAAATCCAATATTCAAGAAGACATCATCAATATTATCCTTGCAAAGGCTATGTATTCTATGTCACTCATGGATATGGTCCAAGAATATATGAGTGGAAGTGGTTTGGAGAAAGGAGATAAGGATTTCTATTCCTACATCGTGGAAAATAGGTAACTAAAAGTAGGTAAGAAACACCTTGGAAATAGACTCAAAGGTTCAGTGTATGTTTCTAGGTTGATCAATGTACCACTTGGCAGTAGCATCCATCAAGGTTCTCTGGAAAAGTCTCAATCTAATGAGTCCTCCGTTATGAAGTTGGAGGAACACCAAAGGTGGAAAGACATAATGTAGTTGGACAGATCTTCTCCTAAGTTACCCTCAAATTTGGGGATATCAAATGGTAGTTTGGTAGGCATGGGAGGCTAGGTAGGGTCATGATGGATGGGATCATTAATTAACTGGTTCAGGTATGGGAGGCTCAATCCATCTATGAAAGGCAACAATGTTTTAGTAGTTCCAGCCATGGGGGAACTAGGGGAGGATGGTCCTGGTGAAGGGGGTGAAAGGTTGGAATTGGGTGCACCAATACCTCTCAATGAGGGGAGAGAGGTTCTGACAAATATGAGCTAGAACATGTGGACATGTCAAGGTGAGGGACCATATTTCATCGAATGGAGATGAGAGTGTGCCTAATGGGGAACTCAAGTCGAAATAATTTCATCCTACAAGACTATCTCTTGTGAAGAGTTATGGTGTCCTAAAGGAAACTCTAAGTTTGGTTGGTGTGCTGATGTAGTTTTGAAACTCGCTAAATGTTGAAAGTAAATTGTTGAAGTAAAAATAATTTCCAAAAATGAAGAATTTTGAAAAGAAAGTGCTTGAAATAAACTCCTACTTATGAGAAAAAACTAATAAAAGTACTAAGTGTTGATTTATTTTGAAAAACTAAAAAATGTTGCATGCAAACTCAAGAATCTAAGGTAGCAACATTTCCTTCAAACAATGCAGCTAAATTTACAATGAAAAGCCCTATTGGTAAGCAAACATCAGGGTCTTGAATGGCATTTTTCTTTTCATCAAGGGTTTGGAATGAAAATATGAGCTAAGGTTCTATAATAACGAACTTATGATAGCCAATGGCTATAGAAAACAGCAATAAAATAAATGCAATGCAACCTAGTATGAATGCCCTACTTTATATGTTATTTTTGTCTTTTTAAATACACTAAAATGGTATGCAAATAAAAGGAATAACCTACAAGTATGAACAAAAATTGCAAGGAAAAGCTACAACCTATTTGTAGAGGAAAACAGGGAGCCAAACCCTCAAAAAACCTCTTGAGGAAAAATTACTAAAACCCTTGGGGGGTCTAGTCCTCAATCCCTTGGGTCTTGTGGGGTTTTTAAGCCAAGMAATGAACTGGGAAAACCAATGGCATTAACAKTCCCTAAAGAGCACCTACAACAACCTAATAAAGCATTGGAAACAGAAAAACTTTGAAAAATGACCATTGTAGAAAAATACCTGGAATAATGCATTGATTAATGGCAAAAACTAGGCCAAAAAGTGCRATGACCAGTGGAAAAAAGGGCAAAGAAAGTGTKTTGGTCAGTGGMARATACTGGCCTAGAAAGTGTGTTGGTGAGTGGCAGATACCGGCCTAGATAGTGTGTTGGCCAATGCARTTGTTTCCCAGAAAAAGTGCATTGGTCCCAGGGTTTGAAGTTTGAACCTATAACCTCGACTCTGAGGGTTTCCTAAGTGGTTTTTGGCTCCTGTAAACTGTAAACACAAACAAAAAGTCACAGAATGTTATAAACCCTTGAAAAACTCATGGAAACAAGATAAAAGAAAATGGAAGAATCAACGATTTATCACAGACCCACAACCAAGGATCATGAGACTGGCTCAGATCCCCAGTGGAGTCGCCATTATGTCGATGTAAATATGTAGCAAGGGTGAGAAAACCCGAAAATCTAGAGGTTGTGCTAGATCACAAATAAAAATGGATATAAAGCATATAAAATCTACTTTAAAGCTAGATCCACATCCCTTTAAACCCTAATCTATCATGAAAGAAATAAAATAAAGAACGTGACAGCAAAATGAAATAGACAGATCTAAAGAATGTGAATAAACTTTGTACCTAATGGAAAGAATAGTACAATAACACCTATGGAGAAAACCTTTGAAGACTTGAATCCTCTGGTGGCCTCTCCATGGGAGGGTCCTTCTTTCATGAGTGTGTGGTTGTAGACTATAGTTCTCCTCTTTGCAAGTTGAAAGTGATGGTGAAATGTAGCCAAAATTTCTAAGGGAATTTCGGGAGCACTTCTTTACTTTCAATGGATGTATGATATGGAAAATGGAGGGGGGCTCCTGAATTTATAGGAAAAATGGTGGTTATCTTTGATAGGGTCAAAATAATTAAATATGATTATTTAACCAAATCAATTTTAACCATTACTTTTTAATTTTTCCTTTTTTGGATAAATTAAAGAGGAARAAATCATAAAATTGTTTTATAACTTTAATTAACTAGAAATAACATTAGAAAAAGTGGTTTCCTAAGTTACTTTAGTGAAAAATGATATGAAAGTGKGTGTAAACATGGGATACCTATATTATAGATGGTGTATTTTAGTAAACCTAGCAATTTGGGCTAGGTGAGCAATTTTTTGGTGATAACACTTGTATCTYAGAAAATAAAACGATTAAAAACTTGAAATATTTACAAAAAAAATCACRGTCTGAAACCTTTCCCAAAAAAAGTTATAGCGRAAATTATAATATGACTCGTTTGAAACTGATTTCAGGACTTATCACAAACCCTCACTTCCACAAGCTATATCTCATAAAGTATAACAAACCAGAACCTAAACTTTTGACCAGATGTACTTCACTACGTCTTCTCAGTCTCATGATAAATTCACAATCTGTAACATTTCCAAAGAAAATTTATATCGAAAATTCCAATATGGCGTGTTTGAAATTGACTTCGAGACTAGTCACAAACCCTAACTTCCACGGGATATATCTCCAAAAGTATAATTAACAAGTACCTAAACTTTTTACACAAGTACCTCAATGTCTCCACAATAGAATCAAAATTTAGTTTTTTTAATCATCCTAGAAAAAGAAAAAGAAAAAAGTCATAACAAAAATACAAATATGTCTCGATTGAAGGAATGAAACCCTAGGATCGTGAACTTTGATACCAAATGTTATGAACCAAGATCCAAAAAATAGGCGATGGATAATCCACTTTGATGGGGAAACCTCCTTTCACAATATATGCAATGCACAAGACAAGATGAGATTATCTTAATCTAGGTCTCCTTAGTATATATATAGGAGATCAAGGGTCCAATTACAATTAAAAGGCCTAGTCGACAATCTTAATATAACAATAGAAATACATCAACTCAATATCTAGGGATTTACATGGGGCTTTATGCTTATCATGGGGATTTTTCTAGGGACTTAACATTTTCACAAAACAAGCTCTCACAATACAATGGATTGTTGTGCACTTCACCACACATGCTTTGCTACGACTTTATTCTCTCATCCAATCAAGCCATTGCACCTCACTACAACATGATCAATGTGGAGAATCCCATTGAACCATATTTTCATCTAATACTTATGAAACATCCTTCAACTCAATCATCCTATGGAATGATCTTTACTCAACCAAAAAAATAAAAATTATGTGGTTTACTTGATTATTAACAACGATAGTCAAAAGAATTTGGTTTTAGCCACCCTTCTCAAGGTAATGGCTCTACTAATCACTCATCATCCCCACCAATATTGTGACATGCCCAGCTCCCTCATTCGATCACATTATTACAATTTCAACTCTGATACCACTCTAACAATGAAATCGTGCAACATGACATACATACCCATGCAACTAACATTAATTTCAAATTTGTGCATGTAACTATTATAGCATGCATAGMAACATTCAAATACCAAAATACAAAKTAAAACACAGCATCTACACATAGCATTAAAACAATAAATTAACGGTGRCCATTACACTTATATTATGAGATAATGTCACCAACTAGTTGTGTACAAAGGACGTTCCTCCCAACCAAGGCTCTGATGTTCCAGTTCTCTCAATAGAAGGCCACCCCCAAGCTAGGACTATGAGCCCACRAGGAGGATATGGCTCCTATGGATGGTTGTGATCCACTCAACTGTTGATCTATAAACTTCTGTGGATATTCCACTAGWACAGTTTGTCACAACARATATTATAATATTCTAAAATCTTAGATTTATGYAGTTTATTTTCTTAAGTTCCAGATTTATTATCTCTAGCTTATGGTTTGAATTTAAGAAATAACTGAAATATAAAAATGAAAGAACATGAACAAATACACACCATCCACACAAATGAACACAATATTTGACCTGGGAAACCGAATACGGGGGAAACCCCAACTAGAAGGCAAGGCCTATGCTTAGCTCTCTTTTGCTTCAGTTATAAAATGCACATACAAAGGAATGGGAACTCACTATGGAGTTACCTTTTGGCACTATGGCCTGAACAGTTGCTACAGAATCCTCCTCCTCTATTATGATCACAAGATACCTCTCATATGTTTTGCTCAACTATGGAACACGATACAATGCAAAAGAATGGAACCCCTTCAAGAAGTAATACATTAGGGTTCATAAGGATGTGGGTCACTTGTAGTGTGGGTGTCTTTCATTTTGCTACCCATTCACTTGGAAACACATGAGTTGTAAGGTTGGCCAAGCTTTTCCTGGGATGCACTCATAAACAAACCCTTCTCCCCTCTACTTGGAGTTTATGGATTGTCGTGGCTCTGTAAGAGGGCTTGCTTTTGGATGTTTTCGTAAATAATCATTGCAATCAGATTTTTAGTCTAGTGTGTTGGCTCAAGGTCTATAAGGTATTGTATCGTCCACTTATTTATCGATGAAAGTATCATTTCATGTGAACAGTAGTGTGGTAAGTGAGGTGTTTTATAAGTATACCTAAAAATTGGTTATCGGTCATTTATAGGGTGGTTGGATTTCAATTTATTACTTTCTCACTCGATATTACATGAGTTGTAAGTTTGGCCAAGCTCATCATGGGAGGTATTCAAAAATAAACCCTTCTCCTCTCTACTTGGAGTTTTGGGGATTGTTGTGGCTCCCTAAGGGGGCTTCCATCCTAATGATTTCTAGGATTTTTATTGCAGCCTCTTTCCAAGTCCAATGTGGTGGTTCAATGGCTATAATATATCATATCCCCCACTTTTTTGTCAATGAAAGTGTCTTTTCATGCAAATAGTGGTGTGGTAATGAGCTATTTGTTGGGTTTACCTAAAACAAATTGTGGGTCATTTGTAGGCTTATCAACTTTCAATTTGCTAACATCTCACTCGGTAACATGATTTGTAGGGTTGGTCATGCTCATTGCAGGAGGCACTAAAAAACAAACTCTTCTCCACTCTACTTAGAGTTTCAGGGATTGTTGTGGCTCTTAAGAGGGCTTGCCTCTGGATGTTTTCACATATTTTCATCATAGTCAGTTGTCGAGTCTAGTGCGATAGCTTAATGACTATAATGTATAGTATAATCCACTTTTTTACAGATGGAAGAGTCATTTCATGTGAATAGTGGTGTGGTGAATGAGTTGTTCGATGGGTCTACCCAAAAATCAGCTATGGGTCATTTGTAGGGTGATTAGTTTTTAATTCACTACCTTCTCTACTCAATAATACATGAGTGGTAATGTTGGCTATGATTATCATGGGAAACACTCGTAATCAATCATTTTTCCACTCCACTTAGAGTTCCAAGGATTGTTGTGGCTCCTTGGGAGGGCTTGCCTCTCAATGTTTTGTGGGAGCTTCATCTCATTTGATTGTTGAGTCCCACATGTTGTTTCAATGACTATAATGTACAATGTCATCCACTTATTTGTAGATGGAGGTGTTATTTCATGTGAATAGTGGTAGGTGGTGAACTTTCAATTTTCCACCATCTCCACTTAACAACACATGAGTGGTAATATGGGTCATGCTCATTGTGGGAAGCACTCATAATCAAACCCTTCTCCATTCTACTTGGAGTTTCAGGGATTGTTGTGGCTCCCTAAGAAGGATTGGTTCTCGATATTTTCATAGATTTTCATCATAGTTAGTTTTAGAGACTAGTGTGTTGGTTCAGTGACAACAATGTTCTATATCATCCACTTCTTTACCAATGGAAGTGTCATTTTGAGCGAAGAGTATTTTGGTAAATGAGTTGTTTGCCAAATTTCTACCATCTCACTCACTCAATCACTCAATCAAAGGCTTTTTGGGTTGTGTCGAGTATATTAGTGAACATGTCATTAAGGCCTCACAAAAGGTTACTCTCAAACATATTCGTGAAGGAGGATGGTCAAAAGTAGCCACTGTAGCAGTTAGACGACATAAAATTGAATTTGATCTACTTCCACCACTTGGGTTGCCAATGTGTAAAAGACAATTTATATTGAAGACTAATACTTATGAAAGTTTCTTGTCGTAAAAGTTTCTTCTTGAAAAGATAAATGATCATGAAGAACACTGTAGTGCCAAATCCGAAGAATTTTTTGAGTCTGAAAAAAGATATCACATTGGAGAAAACGAGGTCCTTGTAATGAAACGAGGTTTAAAAAATATTTTGCTACATCTGGTACCCCACGGTTTTACTGTATGAATTGACAACGAGAATTTTGCAGGATTCCTCAAAACAAAAGCCGGAGACCTATAGCTAATAGCTCAAGTTCGATTGTTAACATAGCATATGTGGTTTAATGTGTTTCATTTTTCTGTACGATGGATTAATACCACATAACTCTCTTGCAAATGCCATGACTAGAAAGCTAGGTCCTGCTAAAATGCTTTGATCAACAAAAGGAGCCAAAAAGCCTCTAAATTGGGATTAAGTTAAAGAAGTATGGAAATATCTAAAATCATCCAATGATAGATTTGTTGAAGACAAGACAAAAATTTGTCATGACATTCTGAATGCTTTTCCAACAAGTTCATACGAAGCAAAAGGCTCTTTGTTTGATAGATATGTAAAGTCTGCACTGCTATTACAATGTACATGAACCATGGGAAGTGAAAATGTAAAAAGAGCATAATAGCGGATAGGGGTTGGCTAAAACTTTTTGGGTTTTTTGTCAGAATCGGGCGATATAAATCTGGACAAATTGATATTTTATGTTGTTTAAATTGCATTTCTGAATACATAAATGGATTCAGCGTACTGAAAAACCCCAAGTCATTTAGATTATACAAACTTAGTCATTCAAACCAAATCTGCAGATCCAACCATTTCTCACTGGATTTCGGACAAAATCAAACAAAAAAAATTACCAAAAAACTTCCAAAAAATAGAACGTTTAAACTACACTACTAGATACAGGATGTACCAGTACAATCATAATTGGAATATCTGTTAAATCTACTTCTAAGATCCTCACTAGTCTATTGGATACATCTCTTCCCATTTCAGATTGATAAAGTGTGTCGGGAGAAGAAATGATGGTAGCAAAGTGGATCCAGAGAACCACGTGGGACAAATTCTTTCCGACATCTCAAAGCAAAGTTAGTGCACAGGAAGGACAGTGGTCGAGATCAGCAGAGCTAGTAGCACAATCAAAGTTAGTTGGGAGAACAAATAATGGTAGCAAAGTGGATCAGAGAACCACGTGGGACAAATTCTTTCCCACATCTCAACGCAAAGTTAGTGTCCAGGAAGGACAGTGGTCGAGATCAGCAGAGCTAGTAGCACAATCAGTCATAGCCAGTACTGGACCATCGTCAACAATAACCGTGGCAAAATAGACTTTAATGATGCTCAGTTGGACCCAATACTGTACTATGAAGATTCACCTTGTGAAGGTGAAGAAGGAGTGGGCTAACTTGGGAGTAATTTTTTTTTCTGAGTTATTTTTTTGGTAGGTTTTTTGAGGATGGGATTTTAAATTTTTGGTCAATTTAGAAGTTTGATCGATTTTCTGAGCATCTGGATTGGTTTAAAATGAAACAAAACCAGGTTCTGAAATACATAGAACTTTGATCCATGTAAAACTCAGACTACCTCTGAAAATCTAACCGGATTCAAATCTAACAGGATTCAAGCTTTTTTTTTTTACCCAAAAAAAAAAAGAAAATTACTCCTAAATTAACTTACTCCTAAAAAGAGTGTGTCTACCTTAACGATGAAGTTTATGACATAATCAATTAAATAAGGCACGAAGTAGGCATCATCGCATGATGACAGATAATATGTACTTTAGTCCCTTCGACTAGACCTTAGGTCATCGATTCTCCTCGATGACAGTATGCGGGGTTTACTTACATAAGGCACGAAGTAGGCATCATCGCATGATGACAGAAAATATGTACTTTAGTCCCTTCGACTAGACCTTAGGTCATCGATTCTCCTCGATGACAGTATGCGGGGTTTATCGATTCTCCATAGGTTACCTGTTTTTTGACATAATTTCCCAGTAATTGGAATCAAAGCCTTGTGTCAACCGTAAGTGGTGAGTTTCACTCTTGCATATGTGCTACACAAGTGTACTAGCTACGCTGCAACTACTGAATTAGAATTTGATTTGAACGTTATTTAGTATTCTCTTCACTTCGCATTATATTTGATCTGAGTAAATCAGAAAACTAGTTCCCCTATGTTCTATTAGAGTATCAATTTCACCCCTCACTGAAATCGAACAACAAACTGCAAAAGACTAAAGACTAGTGCCTTGAAATATCTAATAGAAAGTACCCTTATGTTGTTCTTTGTGAATCGGTGGATCATTCCCAAAGATGTCACAACTTTAGGACTAGTACCTTGAAACATCTTTAAAAAGTATCCCTAGGTTGTTCTTTCAGAATCAATTGATCGTTCCCAAAGCTGTCACAACTTTACAGAGGTAAACCAGTGCTCTAAAGATTTTGAAGAAGGATCGACATGAGAATTGATTGCACCGAGGTTAAAGAAAGACAAAGTATACAAAACCAACATGATGAGCAAAATAAATCCCTTCAATGTCATCACTCAGCATTCAGTGCACACCACTGAAATGGCGTAGTCTATAGGTGTTTTATGTTTTTTTATTATTTTTGGCAACCATCACCCATCACTTCAATCCAGTGATACAATTTTGGGTGAAATCACAGTTTTCGTTGCTTAAATTGTATTTGTAAATGTATAAATGGATTCAGCTTCCTAAAAAACTACTGAAACACTCAAATTACACAGATTTAACAACTGAAATCCGCAATTCCAACAATTTCTGACCAGATTTCAGGTAAAATTAACCAAAAGATATAACCATAAATGACCAAAAATGTAAAACATTTAGACTACATCCACTGGAAACAAGCTCTGAGTTCAAGTACAAGAAACAAGCTCTGAGTTCAAGTACAAGAGATGCAAGCAAGTTTATGCCATTATTCACTCGTGAAGAACTTAAAAGTCTTCGAAAAGAAATTCAAGGTCATCCTTTACTAATTTTGAGAGGGAGTTCCAGTTAGATTCTTGGCTTGGCAGTTTACAATTTTGTTCTATTGCAGACTCAAATGATAAAGAACATCCTCGTTATTAATTTGTATGCTGGTTTTTAGTGATGTTGACTCCATTACTGCAGATTTACAATTGGTCATGCAGTAGAGGTTCTAGGTTTAGCTAATGCAAAGGGCACCCTCTTTTCCCACGGAGCCTATGTTATCTGAAAATTTGGTGACCTATGAGAAACCATACCCAAAAGTCTATCAATAAATAAACTGTAGAGCATCTAAGTAGTGAAAATCTTTTAAGTTTGTGGAGGAAAACATATACGTTTTATTAATGACATTTATGCAGTGTTGGATGGAAAACTCAGCAATAGTCTGTATAAAAAAAAGTATAATTATATATATATACAGAAAAGCGGGATGGAAAAGTAAGTTCAATGAGGATATTTGTGCATGATAATTATGGAAAGATTCCAAGTAAAGTGGGGCACCTTTCAGACATCCCATATTATCTTTTCTGTGAATACCTTTTCAGGAATAAATGCTTAGATATAAACTTTTAAACTTTTTGTTACCTTTCAACCTAGCATTCATTTATAAGTGATTTTGATATAGCTAGTTTGCAAATGATTCACTTATAAGTGTATCTTGTATATTGAGTATATTAAATAAAGAACGGAATGGGTGTTAATAATGATAATGTTTTTTGTGTTTGGGAAGATGAATTGTTGTTTGTTCATGCTTTCTTGTAAATTTTATCAGGGACATTTTGTAATAACTTTTAGATATTAAAAAGCCATATGCACACAATGTGAAAGATTATTGCAGTGTAATGTTATCATTTGTAAATTGTTTTTCAAGGTCGAGAATGTGCACCTTGCTTTATTGAGAAGTTTGAATACAAAAGATGCTTCGATGTTAGTTGATGTTTGAATATAACGGATGTTCCAATGTTAGTTGAGAATATTGATTGGGGATTAGAGATGTCACTATTGTTTACTCACTTGGTTCCTATCATGTTTAAAACCCTCTTTTGATTTCTTATTGATATTTTAAGTGTGATAATGATTTATTGATGAATTGGTGTAATTTTGTTCGTTAAGATTATTGAATGATGCATTACTTGATTTGTTATCCTACATGTCTTGGTGTGATCATATAGGAACTATGCACTGGAGGGAATGGTTGT
>JASDQU011400654.1:33301-44538 GCA_032191745.1 Picea mariana | reverse complement strand
AGAAAAAACAATAATTAAAGGATTCCATGTCTAGGATAATAGTACACTTAATATAAGAACAAGAGAACAAGTCGAGGCTAATAAGGATCAGAGACTTGGATGTCAAAGCTAACAGAACACAGACAGACCTAGAAAACTTGTCCATAGAGGAGGGTAGAGCACCCACCCCAAATAGAGAAGAAATATCATCCTTGAACCCTATGAAATACCATCAACAATCTGAAGTTACTATGACAAGAGAAGATACAAATAAAAATGGAAAAAGAAACCCAGTAAATCAGATTATAGGAAAGAAGGCTCGAAATATCAGCAAGAAGAAAGAAAAGTTAGAAAAATTGTAAGAAGTTCCAGAGAATACTTCAGAGAAGGAAGGTTTCTAGAACTTGAACTTTGTCGGAATATCAGTACAACATAGATTGGCACTTTGACATGATGGGGAAATATGACTGTTGGAATTATTATGACCATTCGATCAACGCTCTCGAATGGTTAGGAAAGCAGTTATGGCCCTAAATCTCTCCATTGGACCTTTGGGACTGCACCATAACAGATGGAATTGCATTAGTTAAGGATTTTTTGACCCGTTGGAAGGAATTGTTACAACATTCTCTATTTATCCCGTTGAACACTAGACCAAGAATACTTTTGCAAATAGTGATTATTCGAGCCCACAGAGAGCTGACTACTATCACGTTGTGTTCATTAAGACTTCACCACCAATTCTATTACATCGAGAAATCATTCATCAACCTGATATATCTGATCTCGAGTGTGCATTTTGAAGGACATTAGTGGATTAGAAAAGTTTTTCGAAGAAATTCTAATCGACCTCATGGCCAAGAAGGTGATGTCTATAGGAGTTCAAGCCTCCCCATCGACTACTCGCAGATATGGACCATCCCGAGCTGCGACCGAGAAATGCACCAACCATCACGATGACTTGGAGAATGTGAAGCTAATCCCATCCATCCTGCTCGACTACATCCCACCCCTGGCTGGTTTGGTGAGTCATGACAATGTCCCGAGGGACTTCAACTACACGTTGATTACTGTGTACCTCCCAAAGGAGATACATGCAGTTAAATCACAGTTGGAGAAGCTTATGACAATGAAGATCAATGACTATAATCTGGGCAACCGCAAGAGCTATGGAATGCTCGCACCTCACAAATACTTGACTAAGATGAAGGGAAATAATTCAAAGATCATTCCCCAACCATGGACCATGAACATCGCGCAATCCACTATTCTGAACGTATTGAAGATACCCCATTTTGGAAGGCATTAGGAGGTTAACGTGCATATTAAACTCATGTTGTTGTGCTTCCATGGTGTTTATTTGTGGCTGGACAGACGCATTACCATCGATCTGGCACTGATCCATAGGATCACCAGATTAAGTATGCAAGGACCAGACCCATAAGAATTTTACCCAGGGAAGGATGCAGACCACACCCTGGTAGAGAGGATTAAAGATACCTACGGTGATGTGGAGAAGGGGACACGAGGCTACAAGGTAGCCTCCATTCAGAATGGATTAGTGTGCCTTTCTTTCCAGTTGATTTTTGGTAAGCTAGTAAGTAAGAATAGACCCACGCCAGTCACAAGATTTGTCGTTGACCTCGTCAAAAAATGTGTGGAAGGACTACAAATGAACTAGGCTAGTTACCTAGTCAACCAGCTATAATTGGACTGCCACGAAGCTTAGGATCAGGGCTATGAGTTCCATTTTAGATGGTTGTTGATCCTCATTGCGTTCATTTCTTGGGAGATTCCGTAAGGAGTGACCTTCCCTAACGTTGAGCCATTTGAACCTCTAGCGGTGAAGTTTACCACACTCTAGTATTTAAGCAATATCGGGAAACAATGGCAGACGAACATGGTGTTCCATGAATACTACCTGTAGTTGAAAAGGGATATTAAGTCCTTCCCTCATATAACACCAAACACCCTTCACAGGTTGAGGCCAATGACAAAGTTCCACGCAGATAGGCATTTTATTTATATCACTGCGTGCGCAGATGAAAGCAAAGAAGAGCTTCAGTCCTATTATAATCTTACAGAGGAGGACATGGAAGAAATAACTAAGGAATGGGATGTAGATATTCTTATCTCAGTGGACCATTCTGAACTGTCCAACCCCGACCTAATTGAAATTTCGATGGTTACTAGCGAAGAGTACGATTCACCTAGAAGTAGCATAAGGAAGAAGAAAGAAAAGGCACAGGTGCTTAAAACTGTATCAGATGAAACTGCTTCAGAGTCACCAAGAGGAGGAGGTGATGATGAAGTAGACAAAGGAAATAACAATGGGAAAGAATACAAGAAGAAGCACGCAGAAGTAACACTGCCTAGGGATCCCACTTATGAGGCTAAGACCTCCAAGAAAAGAAAGGTTTCCCCCACAAAAACTTCTTTGTGTAAGAAGTCCAAAGATACCAAGACCAAGATGGAGACTGTAACTACAGTGGATGACATCGACCTAATCACTATTGTTGTCTCAGATACCTCAGAAGATATTCTACAATGTAATGAAGCAAAACAAGAGACGATGTACGAAAGAATTGAAGCAGAGCTGGGAGGTGTACAACAAGCCCTCTAATCCAGCCACACACTGTCTACTGTGCCCCCATCAACAAAAGGAATAGAGTTGGGAGATGAACCTGCCCAGCTACACAAAATAGTAGTTGCGACCAAAGGTCACCTTCATCATGTTCAGGAGGAAAAAGTGCAGGTCATAGAGGCCTTCAAGCAAGCACAAGAGGAAGCCATAGAGCAACATTGGGTTGCACAGCAATAAAATAATGACATCGAAGCCAAGTTTGCAAAGGATAGAGCATAGATCCAGAAGGAGAAGGAACAGTTGCTCACAGAGCATATTGAATTTAAAGAAGCAGTCACTAGAGAACTTCTCTCGGTGACGGGCTTATAACATATGGAAGAAGACCTAGTGGAAAGGCAAGTAGGTAAGCTTGCCGAAGCCATTCAATAGCTCCAATAGAGAGTAGCATAACTAGAGCTACAAACAGTGTCAAGCAATCCGTAGGAACTGTGAGACCAGAGAGAAGAAGTTGCCTGAAGTGTATTCCAAATAATCAAGGCCTTAGTCTTGGAATGTAAACAAATTAGCAGTCGAAGTGCGTAGACTTATGAGTGCCTTACAGAGAACCCTAAACTAAAGGCACTTGAGTCACAAATCCAGGAAGCAAATCCGCAAAAAGAAATAGTACAAGTGCAGTTGAAACTCTTGTTATCAATTGAGAGAATGGAAATATCCAAAGAACATCGCACATCTTAGCAACAGGTCCATTCCATACAAAGAAAATTCATGGAAGTGACTTAGAATCTCCAGTGATTCCAGGATGTAACCTGCCTACTTTTTAAGGAAATTGAAGGACGAGAAGCAGAGCTGGAACAAGTAGTCACTTCGGTAGAACAATTCTTGGAGGGACCTATCACCGAGGAAGTTATTAAAGAGTTCTTCAAGCAGAAGGCTCTAGTGAAGAAGCAGGTCGAAGTGGCTCAAGCCAAGCTCGAGGCTTTTGAGGCAGAGTTACCCGAATCAGAGTGAATCAAGATGAGTCATAGGTGTGTGTTGGGGGCCTGTTGTCCCTTGACCATGTTTTGAGGAACATTGGTCACGTTTGACCAATTTTGGGACTTCTATAGGCTATTCGAAGGTAGAGCACCAGGAGAAGTGGAGATCGCAGGATCTTGCCCCATTTTTACGGGATTTTTGGGTTTTGGGCATATGTAACAAGTATGGGATGTCAGCCCATGGGTTTACCCATGTTTTTTAATGTATAAATAAAAATCTAGGTGATGTAAGTAGGTGGTGTTAAGGGTAATGAGGCCAATATTCTAAGTGCTAGAGTTTGATCTATGTAATTTCAAAGGCTTTGTATTTACTGTGTGCTAAGAACCTGCAGAGCTAAGTGCAAGTGATTGTAAGAAGGCTTTGTGCTTAAACCTAGATCAGGGAAGGAGTATCTGGCAAGGTGTGCGTAGATCTCATGTCCTATGCAGAGTGGGTTCCTGTGGCTTCGTTCTTGTAGAATATTGAGAGAAGATAAAAAAAGAAGAGAAGAGTTGGTGGATGTAGCCCCACACTGGGGTGAACCACGTATATCCTGTGTTGTGGTTGTTGTGTGAATTATAGTTGTTATGTTATTGATGTGATGTATGCTTAGTACAATGATATATGTTATATGCAATAGCTTAGTGCTTAGTAATGTGAATGAATGTTAAATCTGATTTGTTTCTATGTGCTAAGTGCTTGGAAATGTTAGATCTAGTTGAATATTGCATTGTTCTGTAATTAGGGCTTGAATCTGCGATGTGAGTAAGGGATAATTGCTAATTAATGTTAACTTCTAAGTGCTCTACTAAGGTATTATAATCACAGAGTTGTGTCCCAGCTAGGTTGTAGACATTTGAGTCATGCAACCACCCCTACCTCTACCTCAGGTGAGACTTCATCTGCTTCGGAGGTGTTGTCGAAAGGGCCAATAGTTAGGGTTTTGTTGGTGTTTTGTTGAAGCATTGAACCCTCGGTATTCCCTTGTGCCAAGAAAAACAAAAATAAAGTTAGATGTTGTGATAAAAAAACAAAAAAAAAATTATCCACACACAAACCAGAATTATATTCACAGAGTTATATCTATATGGAATCTTACCTTGTTTGGGTCGGTGGGCCCTTGCCTTACCAACAAGGTAGCTTTAAAATAATCTTACAGAATAAATTATTTGATCACATACATAGATTCCATAAACTGTAACTCATATTATTACTTCAACAACAAGTGTACAGTCAACAATTTTCTCAAGAATCAAATCTACAACATAGCAATGCTTAATTATGTCTTTGTATATCTATCATATACAAGGCCTTCTCTTTTAAAGAGAAACAATCATTACAACCAAGACCTAGAAATAACATCAAATTATTGAATAATGTAGGTTTTCTATTCTTCTACTTGGGATTCTAGTGGTTATCTTGATCCTACCTTATTGCCATAGCTTGACCTCGGTTCAAATTTGATAGCTCCCAACAAAATCCCTCTAAAACTATTGGCCCCTCTGGTAGAATAGAAGGAAACACAACACATAGAGTGCACTATGCAGTCTCACCTAAGATAGCTCTATGGGTGGCTGAAATACTCAGGCATTTGAAACCTAGGAATGACTAGAGATCTGTAGTTGTATATTGTAATATTTATTTATTTAGTATAACATCTAATTATAGTAGTCATTCTATTCATGCACGTGAAATACCAAAGTTAACTAGTTAATTCATTCATCTAACATTCACCACTTAACAACACTAAATATGCATACATTCATTCACACAACACAAGTGTTACCATGGTTCACCCCCTCTTGGGCTATGTCCACAAAGATCTGACTCTCCAGCTCTTTATTAAGGTTCAGTAATATGTCACGTCACACATGTTTATAATCTTAGATATTACTCTCTTCAAAATTCTCCTCAATCCCTATGAGGCTGACTAGATCACACAAGGCTCCTTAGCCTATGATCTAACCCTTGATATCGAGTCACTCATTACTTCCTTATCTCACCTTCTTAATGGGTGACACAGTTCTTACAACTCTCTTCCATTTGTTCTCTACTCTCCTCCTCTCTTTCCTCTCTCTATCTTTCTCTTCCCTTTCTTCCTCTAAGTACTACCTATTTATATTCTTGGCTCATCAGCCATTACAATACATTGAAAAAACCCTAAACCTAGTGTCATTAGGTATTCCTTGCATGCGTGCCTCGCCTTCTTCCCTCACACATGCTGCTTTTTCTTCTAGTTTTCCTTTCCTCCTTTCGTGCTTCTCTTCCCAAAAATATCCTTTTCTTCTAACTAGGTCTTTGTCCAACACACCCCCAACACTGACATGTGGCTCGTCTCAAGCCACATAAACTTTGTGCACTTCTTCAATAGATCTTTCAAGACTCTGGAACTTCTCTGTGAGTTCCCTTTATTTTGTTTGAGCCTGCGTGGTTGTTTCCCTGAGTCCATCCAATACTTGCATTGTAGTCTCCTCGCTGATCATATCTATGCACTCTACCTAAATTTGTGCCATGTTCTTATTTTCCTCTTCTTCCTATGCAATGACCTTCACTGATCACTCTTGGAGAGGTTCCATTTGATATTGTCGACCATTCTTCTATGTCTCCATGGCTATGAGTTTTTCTTGCAGCTTATTCATATCTTGTACTCCTTTGAGGATCTCAGTGATCTTCATCATCTTCTGCCTCTGCTTGAGGTCCTAGATAGCTGAGCTTATCTTCTCCTCTTTCTGGTCCCACTGTTGAAGCTGTTGATCCTCCTCCCACTTTGTGCATAGTTGTGCTACTCTAGAAAACAAGTCAATAGTTGTTGGATGAAAGCCTAGTTAGGATAAAAGGCTATTTTTTGAAAAGAAGCATGCAAGGAGGAAGGACAGTTGGAAGGAAAAGCATCACGTGTAAGGGAAGCATGAGAGGTGTGCATGCAAGGAATACCTAACGATGCTAGGGTTAGGGTTTTTTTAATGTATTGTAATAGTTGATGATCCAAGAATATACATAGGTAGTACTTAGAAGGAGAAAGGGATGGAGAGTCAAGGAAACAAAGAGAGATCGACCCAGGAAAGAATTTCTAAGAACCATACTACCTATTAATATGGTGAGATAGGGAGGCAGTGGGTGACTTTATACCGAGGGTTAGATCCCAGGTTGAGGAGCCTGGCGCAATATAGTTAGCCTCACAGGGATCGAGGAGCCTGTGAAAGAGAGTAAGACCTAAGAATGTAAACACGCATGATGTGATATATTACTGAACCATAATAAAATATTGAGAGCCAGATCTTTTTGTACGTATCCCAAGAGGGGATGAACCACGGTAACACCTGTGTTATGTGAATGAATGTATGCATCTTTATGGTTGATTAATTGTTCAATGTTAGATGAATGAATTAACTAGTTAGATCTAGTATTCCACATGCATGAATAGAATGATTTTTATAATTAGATGTTAGACTGAATGAATAAATATTAGAAAACTGTAGATATCCACTCATTCTTAGGTTGCAAACACCTGAGTATTATAGCCATCCATAGAGCTATCTCGGGTGAGACTGTGCAATAAAATCTGTGTGTTGTGTTTCCTTTTAGTCTACTAGAGGGGGTGATAGTTTTAGAGGGATTTTATTGGGAGCTTATCAAATATGAGCCAGGTTCAATATTTGATAGTAAGGTAGGATCAAAATAACTCATAAATAATCCTAAGTAGAAAAGACAAAGACCAATTAATGGGTAAAATCCAACAAACAGTTATGTTGTCAGTTGGTTGGAAGAAAATGGGATTCAATATATGAGATTTGTGGAATACGCATTAAAAGAATGAAAAAATAGATGACAAGACATTGAGAGAATGAGAATCTAAAATGGGATGTTGAGACCGTGGAATAAAACGAAGGTAGATATAGAGTTGGTTGAAGACAAAACATAAACCCGAAGTTGAAACTGCATAAATATCTGGACAAGTACATATTCAACGACTTGAATGAAGTATTTGTCTGTGATCTCTCGCATGTATTGCAGGAGTGGATAAAAAGGTTGAAACACAACTATCATAAAAATTGGATCAGACAACTAGAGTGGAATCCCAAAGAGATCGCGCATTTACAACGAGTTGATAATAAGTTTACGCGTGCATTAGATTTCTGGCTAGACAACATTGTTGCAGGATTTATCACAGAATTTGCAGTAGATACAAAAAAGTATTATAGTGCAACTGAACAAGATTTCTTGAAGGGACTTCAAGGTAGGGACTTCAAGATATTACTATATAACAAAGGTGTAATGACAATGGAGTCAAACAACTAAACTTCCTTGTGTGCATAGAGGAAGGGGGGAAGCACTGACATGAGAAGAAGGAGAAATGGAAGGAGAAGTGGATAAAGGAAATAAGGAGGAGGCCTTGGACCCAATTATGATGGAATAAGACCAAATCAAGAAGATCATGGAAACAACTAGAATAATGTGCAATGGAGTACCCCAACAATATAAGATGAACACCAATAAGAGAGTTGTAGCAATGAGGTAGGGCTTGGAAAGTGATGAATAAGAGGTAGAGGATATCTGGGATGTGGAGAATATTGAGGAAATCATATCCTTTGTTTCCTGGGATATGTCAGAAGGTGAGACCCTTTTTTCGTTCGAGCCTCTTGCTGTGAAGTTTGCTGCACTCTGGTACTCGAGTGATATGAACAAACAGTGGTAGTCGAANCTAGAATAATGTGCAGTGGATTACCCCAACAATATAAGATGAACACCAATAAGAGAGTTGTAGCAATGAGGTAGGGCTTGGAAAGTGATGAATAAGAGGTAGAGGATCTCTGGGATGTGGAGAATATTGAGGAAATCATATCCTTTGTTTCCTGGGATATGTCAGAAGGTGAGACCCTTTTTTCGTTCGAGCCTCTTGCTGTGAAGTTTGCTGCACTCTGGTACTCGAGTGATATGAACAAACAGTGGTAGTCGAACATTTTTTTTCACACGTACTACCTTCAGCTGAAGAGAGCCATAGAATTAGAGCCTCGCATGACTCCAAACACCTTATAGATATTCCGACCCCTGAAGAAGTTTTGCGCTGACCGACACTTCATCTACCTTACAGCGCGAACCGATGAACATAAGGAGAAACTACATTCATACTATAAGCTCATAGAAGAGGAACTTGATGAGATCACTAAGGATTGGTCGGTATATCTCCTCATTCCACTAGACCCTGCAGAGATGTCTGATATTAACAGCCCAGAAAATGTGCATGATACACCCAGACCCAACAAAACGAAGAAGATCGAAGAGGTCCAAGAACTAAGAAGTGCCTCAGGAAAGACTGATTCAGCATCACCTGACCAAGGGGGTGAGGAGGAAGAAATAAATGGTACAAGAGATGAACAGAAGCAAGGCGAAGTAACACCGGCTAGAGAAGAGACTGATCCTCTGAAGAAGAGGAAGGTTGCTCCCATGAAACCTTCTTCCTGGAAGAAATCGAGAGCCACCGTGACCAAGATGAAGACCCTACTTACTAATGATGACTTCGACTTTATCATAGCAGCCCTCAACGACGCTTCACTGCAAATCATGGAGAAACAAAAATCTAAGAAATAGGAAATGTATGAAATACTTAAGGTTGAGTTATGAGGGGTTCAATAGACCCTTCAGTCTAGCTCTTCAATGCCCATTACACCCTTGCCATCAAGAGAACCAGAGTTGAGAGATCAACCAGCCCAACTCCACTGATTAGCTGATGCGGTCGAAGATCACCTTTTTCATGAACAAGAAGAAGTAGAACAAGGCACCCATACCTTGAAGAAAGTACAAGGTGACATTGTAGAACAATGCAGAATTGAAGAAAAAGAGAAGGTTCCTCTCCAGGCCATGTTTGAAGCGGAGAAATCACACATGAAACAAAAAAAAGACCAGTATCTTGCAGAGAAACTCCAAGTGAAAGAAGCAGTAAATAGAACCCTCCTCTCTATGACATGCTTAGAGATATAGGCTGAAGATCAAGTCATGCATCAAGTAGAGAATCTCACAAAATATGTCCAGTAGCTACAACCACAAATAACAGATTTAGAGCTCTGCACTATACCTGACACCCCGCAGGATGTAAGGGATCAAAGGGAAGCAACTGCTCGAAGCATAGTTGAAAGAATAAAAGTCCTTTCCCTGGAATGAAAGAAACTGAGTGATCTTAGTGCCAAAAAATATGAAGAAATCACTGACAATCAAGAATTATAGCTCCAGGAAGTGAAGTATCAAGCAGAGATAATACAAGCATAGTTGAATCCCCTCTCAGTTGTAGAAAGAATGAAGTGATCCCAAGAGTAGCGCACTGCCCAGCAGCACATCCACACTATTCAGAGAAGAGTTATGGAAGTAAGTTAGAGGCTCCAACCTGTACAGGATGAGGCTTACCAACTGTTCACAGAAATCGAAGGCTAAGGAGTAGAACTATAGCAAGTTGTCACTGCATCCGAACAATGCCTAGAGGGACCTGTCAACGAAGCATTCATACAAGAGTTCACTGAAAAGGAGGTTGTATCACAACAACAAGTTGAAGAATCTTGAGCCAAGCTCAAGGATTTTGAAGCCGAACTAGTCAGATCAGAGTGACTCAACATGAGTCGCAGGTGAGTGTTGGGGGCATGTTGGCCCTTCACCAAGTTTTGAGGATTCTTGGTCATTTTTGACCTAATTTTGGGACTTCGACAGGATGTCAAACTCAGAGAGCAAGACAAAGTGGAGATCATGGGATCTCAGCCCCTTTTAGGGCCCTTTTTGGGATTTGGGATTATGTGGCAGTTATGGGATGTTGGCCCATGGGTTTACCCATGCTTAGTCCTAGTTTGTATGTATAAATAGATGCTAAAGAAATGTAGTCAGTACAAATGGCTAAGTTCTAGAGTTGCATCTATGCAATATTGGGATAAGTGCTAAGTATGGATTGTAGATTCTTTGTGCATATTGTGTGAGACTTGCAAAGCTAAGTGAAAGTGGTTGTAACAGACTGTGGAAGGCTCTATCTTGTAACGCAAGGAAGGAGGATCTAGCGAGGTGCACAGATCTCATGTCCTCTGCAGAGTAGAACTTGAATGCTCTGTGCCTATAAGAAGCTTGACCCAAGATAATAAAGAAGAGAAGAGTTGGTGGGCGTAGCTCTAGGGTGGGGGTGAACCACATACATGCTGTGTTGCCTTGCTTTGTGCATTGATGTCTTTATATGTTTTCTTGCTTAGGGATTTAAAATAGATGAATGATAGATAGATATGCTAATGCTATGTGCTTAATAGTAGGGATGAATGTTAGATATGAATTATATACATGTGATTAGTGTTGAATCTGTTAAGATCTGATTTGTTTCGTCATTCTAAGTGGTTCTAGAAGCCAGATCTGGGTGACCACTGCATTGTACTATGATTAGGGTTTAACTACGATGTAACTAAGAACTGAATATTGATAAATATATGTTTGAGTGCTCTGTTAAGTGATTAGAATCATAGATCTGTGTCCCAGCTAAGGTTGTAGACACTGGATTGTTGCAACCACCCCTGCCTCTACCTCGGGTGAGACTTCATCTGCTTCGCAGGTGTTGTCGAAAGGGCTGGTAGTGAGGGTTTTGTTGGTGCGTTGTTGTAGCATTGAAACTTGGGTCTTCCATTGTGACAACAATCCCCCA
>JASDQU011400653.1:57240-68744 GCA_032191745.1 Picea mariana | reverse complement strand
GTGTCTAAAAATCATGTCTTCCACTCCAAGACCAAGCATATTCCCATAAAATATCATTTTCTGAGAGAGTAGGCCACCAATCAGATTGTTCAAGTCCATTACATTCCCACTACAGAACAAATTGCAGACATCTTTACTAAACCACTAGCCAAGACACCTTTTGAATATCTCAGACAAAAGTTGGGTATCATTTCGTCTCACACCTAAAAGAGTCCATCTTGTTAGGGGGATTTTTGTATTTCTTGAATATCTAATGCCTCCTAAAATTACTACAACAGCTCAAGGGGAACATGTCTCTTCTTTGACATTGATGTCAAAGGGGGAGAAAAGAATCTGGGTGCCTTTGTTGCCATCAATGCCAAAGGGGGAGATTGTTGGCATGTTTTACAGGCAGCGTATGCTTGTCATTGATGGAAAGTACAACAATGATGATGGCTTGAGTACAGGAAGAATGTAACAGATGGGCACCAGAAGTATTTTGGGAAGACGCTGTAGAGCAAACTCGATAAGATCAGAAGAGATAGTGGAGAGGATGGTTGGCATGCTTTATAGGTAGTATGTGCTTGTCATTGATGGCAAGATCAGAGTATGTAGCGAAGGAAAAACAAGGACAAAGTAAGCTCAGGAGGAATTAGCGCAGAGTCGAATGCAGTGCCTAAGCTTGAGAGGAGAAGCGCCAGTGATCGTTGGATCCCATTTAAATTCCTAAAAGAAGGAGGACTGTCATATCTGATTGTAGACAAGAAGAATGCACAAAAGAGGAGGACAAATCTCAAGCATCAGATCTGAGCATAAGTTTCGACCATCGTTGGATCAAGAAGAACTTGCACGTTCTTTAAAGTGCAAGATCGAAGTGGTGGTCCAACTCCATTTCAGAGTTTTAGCTATCTGGATTTTGGATATCGAGAGATGGAAATGTCAAGGTTCTTCACAACAAGAGTCCCGAAATTGCGATATGCGAAATCGTGAAATAATCCTAACCGTCAGATCAAGGAATGATCTGATCCATTGATCAGGTACAACAAAGGCTCATGGAGTTGCGAAGTCTCGATAAAATCTTGACCATTCATCCAAGAGGGACGCGTGGTAGAAGATCAGAGCATGTCAAAGACTCCATTTCAAGGTTTCATGAATCACGACTTGGAGTGACAAGAACCTCCATCACAAGAATCGTGAGATGCAAATTCACGATAAGATCTGGATCGTCAATTCACCAAGAACGTGAACCATTGATTTGAGCTCCATCTCGGAGCTTTGCCAATCGCGACTTGGAGTGACAAGAACCTCCATCACAGTAATTGCGAGATGCAAATTCACGATAAGATCTGGACTGTCAATTCACTAAGAACGTGGACCGTCAATCTGAGCTCCATCTCGGAGCTTCACCTATCGCGACTTGGAGTGATGATAACCTCCATCACTGGAACAGTAAGATGCGAGATCGTGAAAAGATCTGGACCATTGATTCATCGAGATCGTGGAACGTCGATCAGGGTCGATAAAGATCATGAGTTCACAACACCTTTTAGAGTAGCCTGTGGTCACCACGTGTGGTCACATGGAGGAAGGACCTAGAGAAGATGAGCTTCACCTCAGAATTTTGGGGATCACGTCTGGGAGTGTCAAGACACTAGATCATATGAATGTTGAAATACCGAAAAGGTGAATTGTCAGTGTAACCGGTGGTCACTGCCTGTGGTCACGTAGAGGAGGGAGCTAGAGAAACCAAGCTCCTTTTCAGAGCTCGTGACATGGAGACTCAAGATGTCTCATCGCAGAATCTATGAATTGCTAAAGTTTGAAACGGGTAAATAACGACAATACCCGTCATAGTTAATCCAATGATGGAGGTGAACATGAGCATGATCGGAGGGCTAATGTTGATCCTCACAGTGTAACTGCTAGAAACCATTGATGGTTTCTACCAGAGGATGTGAAGAGACTTCTGTGTGATTTCCAGAGGAGCTGAAGAGTTACAAGGAATCTACCAGTGGAATGAAGACGATTCATGGAGGAAATTGATAGCTGGATGAGGATTGAAGTCTGTAGCTGAAAACATAAAGGATAAGCTCATCTAAGATAGAGAAGATGAAGAGTCTCGACTGCGAGAGAGGCTGAGGAATCTCAGTATGACATCCAATGATGTTGAACACATGGGCAAACCACCATAGAATCTGAAGGGTTACCATGATGATCAAACAGAGCACTCGACATGTTGAGGAGATGAATGCGGTGTGAGCATTACGAGTCATTGCATGCACAAGGTGCATAGAAGCTATAAGTACATGGCACAGAGAAGTGATGAGGTTGTTGTTGTTGAGGTGAAGTAATGCATGTGTGAGGAAGTAAAGGGTTGGTGTAGTAGCTGAAATGGATAGGAAACAAAAGGTGCATTGAATAGGAATTTCACATAGAGCACAGAAGGTAGAAGAATAGAATGGGCAGTAGATGCATGCTAGAAGACAGTGAGGAAGTCAGAGTAGCAAAATATTGCAAAACAGTGATGAGATTGGTAAGTTTTTATTAAACACTATATCACTGTAATAGGTTTTAGTATTTCATATTCATAATCTAGGGTGGAAGGGAGGTGCTAGGGAGGACTGGTGTCCTCAGAGGTTCAAGTGGGTGCTTGAGCACAGGGAGTTGTAGCTTCCTTCTAGTTGGTGCTAGAGAAACCAGGGAGTAGGTGCTTCCTTCTAGTTGGTACTAGAGAAACCAGGGAGTTGCTGCTTCCTTCTAGTGGCTGCTAGAGAAAAAAAGAGAGTCGGTGCTCTCAGCAAACTGCAGCTTGCAAAAACCAGAGGTTGTATCCTCACAATGAGTTGGTGCTCATATGTATGATAGTGTAAAGAATGTAAATAATACTTATCATATAAAGAAGAAGAGGTTTTTACCCTGTATGGGTTTCCTTGGGAAATAATTGTCTCTGTGTTTCTCATATATGTGACTGATGTTGTATGTGCCATTGTTTATTTCCCTGCATTATTGTGATCATCATTGAGTGCCTTGTAAAGATTTTAAAAGAAGCATGATTTTTTAAGCACGGTAACAACTAATTTACCCCCCCTCTTAGTTGTCCAACAAGATCTTATAATCTATTTTTCACCACGCATGATGTCCTCCACACACCCCAACATGGAATTCATATATAACCCCTTCTATTTCAATTTCAACTAAACACCTTAGTAGGAAACCTAGGGGGTATTTTCAATACAATTTAGCATCTATGATACAGTATTTTACAACATGTAATTTTAACATCCTGGCCTTAGATGGGGTTAACTCAGTAGGACATTGGAGCATAAGTAGCTAATGGACAATGTCATGATACCAGGACGAAGTAGAAAACTTGTCCTGAATTTCGGTTGTAGGTGAAGAGGCATCAAGCTCATCTATTTCCAAAAATCCCTTGGTTTGTTGTAGCTGATTTATCCCTAGTGCTTTTGAGTTCGATTCGGCAAGCAATTTGGCCAAACCCTAACCTTTGATAATTTTAGTTTGTTTGACTTCTAGGTCAAACTCCTAGATCTTAGCTAACCACCTACCTCTTCTTCCGTCGCTGTCTGGTTGCACCAGGATATCTTTAATAGAGCATATATGTTATCAATTTCACAATTTTGGCAAAGTTAGGGATGAATCTCCTCAAGAAATTTATTTTTCCTAAAAAAGACTGGATTTCTTTTACATTTCTAGAAAAATTTATTGTATCTATTGCCTTAACCCTTTTGGGATCGATTTTGATTCCGTCCCTAGACACAATATGGCCCAAGAGTTTACCTTCTTGCATTGCGAAATGAGATTTCTTGGGATTGAGTGACAAACAAAACTTTCAGCATTTCTCAAAGGTTTGTTTAAGGTGCATTAGATCTTCTACATCAGATTTGGAGAAAACAGTCAAGTCATCAAGATAGATAACAACGAACTTGTCTCTCTCACCCAAGAAAGAGATATCCATGGCTCGCTAAAAAGTTGTCCCTGCATTCATTAAACCAAAAGGCATTTTATCGTACATAAAAGTACCCCAAGGGGTAGTGAAAGCAATTTTTTCTTTATCGTCTTGATGCATTGCGATCTAATTGTAACTTGAAAAACCATCAATCACAGACATTCTGTTAGCTCCAAATATTTTTTCTAAAACATGATCCATCTTAGGTAATGGGTAATTGTCTTTGAGTAATGACTGATTGAGGTTTCTGAAATCAAAACACAGTCTGATCTCACTGTTTTTCATTCTCACTGGGACTAAATTAGCAACCCACTCAGAATATCTCAGTGGAACTATAATTTTATCATCCAGGAGTTTCTTGACCTCTTTTTATATCATTGGTAATAAAATAGGTTTAATCTGTTTGAGTTTCTACCTAAAAGGTTTGACACCCGGTTTTAATGGAATTTTATGTTCCATTATAGTCGTGTCATAAGTTCTCAACTCATCATAGGACCAGGCAAAAACATATTTGTATTTTTTAATCAATTCAACATATTTGTTCTTGATTTTGGGGGACAGGTACCTGGATACCTTAACTAACCTAGGACTCTCTTTGGTACCTATATTGCAATCTTTGACTTCTTTCGGCTGAGGCTGTAAGGTAGTCTTCAAAGGGATGTCATAATGATTAAAGAGTCTTTCTAAAGGAATCAAGCCCTTGCATATTTGGTTATTTTTTAAAACCAGCATACGATGATTTGAAATTTTATCTTGGAACTCTTGGGGGTCTTCCCCTTCCTGCATGATCCAAATAGGATCATTCTGGTTCTCTTGGTCATCATGCATTTCGACGAACTCATCTACCGTTTCCAAAAAAATTCTAAGTTGTTCGTCATCCTCAAAGACTTTTTAATTCTGTATGTTATTGGGTATGGAAGGCCTATGTCTCATTTGTATATGATACTTGAGTTTGAAAGAAGTGGGAGGTGCTAAAGTCGAAGAATCTTTGGCTAAGGCATCCGCCTATTGATTTTCGGCTTCCAGAATGAAGTGAATATTTATAGAAGAGAAAAAAATTCTGATTAGGTCCCAAACAAAATTTTGATATGACCTTAATCTAGGATGTTTGGCTCGATACTGGTGATTGACTTGTTTCACGATTAACTCTGCATCACCAAAAAACTTCCAAGTTTTTAATTTTCATCCTCCTAGTGGCCTCTAACCCTAACACTAAAGCTTCATACTCACATATGTTATTAGTGTGGTCAATGTTCCATTGTAGCCTATAAAAGAAAGGGATAACGAATTGGTTATCAGGTGCTACAAAAATTACTCCAGCCCCAGCTCCAAGATAAGATGAGGCATCATCAAAAAACATTTTCCAAACACCAGTGCTATATACATATTGTTTTATTTTCTCTTTTTCTTTTTTATTTCCTGTATAATTTTCTTCTACACATGCACCAACATCATCATCTATAGATAATATACAATTACCTAAATCTTGATCAACAATATATACAGGGTAATTATTTGGGCTGAGAGGATCACTAACCATAAATGCTAATCTAGTTTCCATGTACAATCGCATGAAATGGCCTCCGAAAACTGGAATCATTGCGTACGTCATATCAAGTTGAAGAGAACCTCCAATTTTAGCACCACAGGACCGAGACAAGAGCATGTCATACTTCAGAGGTATATCTGTGACAACTACATCCATTAAAACACTTATTGTAGGTATCTGTGCGAGATTTATGACAAAGTCTTTTATCATGCCTATACACTTGACTTCCTCAAGTCGAATGAATACAAATCTCCATAAGGTTTGGTGATTTCTAGGCCAAGTCTGTCCATGATTACTTTAGGCATCACATTATGAGAGGCCCCAGAATCTAACATGCAGTTATGGAGCAGATGATCGAAAACTGTCAAAGTGATGTAGAAAGGGGCAACGATGTCTCTAGCACCTTCAAAATGTGGGCCGAAAATTATGGTAGGCTTATCATATTCTAAGTTAATGGCATCGGCCTGACTTTCGTTTTCTAAAAATCTAATCATTTTAGTAATTTGTTTTCGGTATATCGAGTTCTTAGCAAGTTCAACGAGGGGGATAGGGATTTTGATCTTATTGATCTCATTCTCTAGGTTAAAACTTCCAATGGTTTTGTCAATTTCCATGGTTTGAGTTTCTAGCCCTTTCTTTTTTGCTTTCCTGGGTTGAAGAGCCTTCGTTTTGGTAACAGGGGTGTTTGTTTTTGGTGTGCTTAAGGGTGAGGTCTCCGTTGTGTTTGTTTTGATAGTCTGTATGTTAGCGGTCTATTTTTCAGTGTTTTTTGGAGATGCTTGGTTAGTTTCAACTCTCGGTAGTATCTTTTTAACTAGAGTGGTTGTGGAAACTGAATTTCTAGGGCTCAGGTTGTATTTATTGTGGAGATCGGCCATTATACCATCTGTTACCCTGTGATAAATTGAATCTTTAGAAACACTGTTGTTCTTGTTACTCTCAGTCAAAGACTTTTCATAATCGTGTCTTGTTGTATAAGGTTGTAAGCAGTCTTCACCAATATTGTTCATATCCTCTTCTAACTCCTCGAAATCCTCCAAGTCTTGCCCTCCTATAAAGTTTTATCTTTTAAAAGGGGTTTGGATTTTTTGATCTTCCTTATTAATTTTTTTTTGGTGGTTTTGAGGATTAGGGTTCTTCCTGAATTATTTTCTAGGGTAATGTTCATTTTTAGTTTGATCAAGTTCCATTCTCGATATTTTTTTGGAAAATTCATTGATGATTCTATCCATATTGTCCATTTTATCTTCTGAGGATCTCCCTGATCCATAGGGTCCTCCTTTCTCCCTGTATCTCCTTATTTCTTTGTTTCCAGTCTCGAATTTGGTTTTCATCTTTCCTGATGCCATCATGTTAGATTCGATTTCCAAGGCATCGTCTTGCATATTGGTAAGATCAATTGATCCTCTCTCCCTTAATAAAAGGGTGAAGTCGGGGTCAAAATATCTGGCGAAAGTCACCTTCGCTACAAGTTGTGAGGGTTTAACCTCGGTTGGGATCTCATTATATAATTTATTGAATAATTGGGTAAACTCGAGGACTGATTTAGATTTTTTATTTCGAAGAGATCCGAATTCAGTTAGATAATAAAGATGGTCTTTCCACTCGCCCCACTGTATGATAAAAGCATTTTCGAGTTCATTGTATGAAGGTATAGATCCGGCTGCTAGGCCTCAAAACCAGGTTCTCACTTTCCCTTCAAAGGTTTGAGCCAAGAGTCTGGAGTAAACATATTCATGTTCCAATCCCAAAATGTCGGTGAATTGATCGAAAAAATTTATATGCTCAGCTACCATTAAATCGCCCTCTCTTGTGAACTTAGGAATTTTTTTCATGTAATTTTCTGATAAATCATGGATAGGGACTGGTAGAACCAGAGGAGCATATCTTTCAGCAACCTTTGTAGATATCCAAAGAGGTGGTGCTTGGCCACCTGCCCCTCCTCCCGGACCACCTGCAGAAGCACCTCCTGCCCCACCTGCTCCAACCACGACCATTGTGGCTTTAGCAATACAATTTTTGGGGTTATAAGGAAGGGTTTGAAGAAGTTGGTTATCGACAGGGATGAAACTTGAGAAAAAGAAGCTTGGGGAATGTGGGTTGTTTCCTTCAGAATCACATGGTGAAAATATAGGAGAATCAACAGAAGTTGAATCAATATATATGGGATAATTGTTTGAGTTTTGAGAGGTGGGAAAATGAACCTCGAGAAGCAAGGGGGAGTCGGTTGCAACAGGAAGTGAGGTAGACCTTATTTTTCTATTGATATGGGAAACGATCGAGAAAGCTTCGGTCTCAAAAACAGGCAGAAGAGATTTCATTCTGGGGTTGTAACTTTATCAGTGGAGTATTCCCTGTTAGGGGATGGAATAATTGGTTCGTTGTCTTTATCTTCGGAGTCAGACTGTGTGAATTTAAGTTTATAATCTTTATTTGTCGATAAGGCAGTCTACCAAAAGAACTTTCTTGATTTTAGAATTTTTTCTAGGTTGGAAGAAGGTGAAATCTGCTTGTCGTCTGGATTTTTTTTGGTATTCTTTTGGTTAAGAGCCAGTTTAAACAGTGTGGAGTCGCCAAGTGAAAGATAAAGGTAGCCTTAGAAGGTTTCCAAACTTTCTTCACTACCAAAGATGGAAAGTGTCAATGTCGTTCTTCCCACGGAAAAATCTTTGTTTCTCCGCTCCCATTCAACGACGCCAAAAATATGTTGTTCCTGAGTTTATATTTTAAGGCTATAAAGTATACCATCAAGGCATCTAAAAAGATAAAGGAAGATAGGACAAAAAGGAAAATTATTTAAAAGATAAGGACTAAAGTTGGTTTATCAACTGTCTCTATCTAAATTCCCAGTTTTCTTGAATGTTGATATCTCTTTGAATTGCAGCCCATGAACGTTCTAACTAAACCCGATTATTAGCTGTTTGTAAAATGGTGTTAAATAAATTTAGGGTGATGCTGGTTTGATATGAAAGACCGGGTTCGACGTTAGGCTACCTTGAAAATGGTACTTTCATGAGGGATAAAAGATAAGGGAGATATAATTCTGTACTTTCTTTTTAGGCTTAGTTATCTCTTATTCAAAAATTAAAGAGAACGATTTTAAAACATGAATTAATGATTTGGCTGAATCAAAGGCCATTTCTTGTATCTGAGTTAAAATTTAAAGAAAAGGGAACATATATGATATGAAGAAAACATAAAATGACTAACAAGGTGAGGCATCAATTTAAGAGGAATCTCATGTTGTAATAGGAGACTATGAAGCAAGAAAGATATTAATGAAGCATATGATGTTGCAATCTAAACATTTTCAGGTCTTGTATCAATTGATAACCGATGCAAAGGAAAAACTATAAATGATCTAGATACCAAGAATAATTATTTCCACAGTAGGGGCTGTACTAAATTGTAGTCAAGCATTCATTAATAAAATACATGAAAGAACGATGAAAAGATAGGGGAACACATAACTCAGACTTGACAAAATCCAGAATCTTAAATCTTCTTTTCTATTAATTTAGAGTTTTCTTTTAGATGTCTTCATCATAATGCCCTTTTTAGAAAAAAAAAAGAAAAAAAAATCCCTGGTGCGGTCGTCTCTCCCTTTATTTATACAAGATCATCAATCCTTGATGGTTAGCGATCTCCTACTTTTTAGGAAAATAGAAAGAAAAATAGTTACAAAACTACAACCTTAATCGTTGCACGATTAACTTTTCGTTGGTCTATCATTTCAAAAGTATAAGATTTCGAATGATACTTCATTGTTTAGTTGAATCCTCTCCCTCTTTTGAAGCTATACATTCAACACACTTCTCTAAAAAATGGACAAAAATTATGGGTGGTGTTGGGAGATTTTTAGTTTCAAATATATAAAACTTTCTTTGTATCTATGGAAACTGGTCTTCAAAACCTTTATTGGCAGACCTGATCATTTGCAACTTTAAATTAGGTTGTATCAGCCATCTATCTATATGGTTGGTATTGATTTCGCTCAACTGTGAAATTTCTGCCTGAACCTCCTGTAAGCTCTCTTTGTAGTCCAACTGTTGTTTCACAATGTTTACCTGCCCTAGTAATCTAGAACAGTCATTTCTTTCAAACACTAATGCTTGCTTATCCAAAGAATCAAAGATTCTCTCACAATTATCTTTGATTCTTTGATTGTCTTCTTGTTTTCGACTATGTTTGTTTCCCATGCCTTGAGCATAATGTCTCCTCTTATCTATTCTACGACAAAAAATTTTAAATGTTTCGGCATCTACCTATTCCCTGAACATGCGACTTCTTTTTGAAAGGTATTCCTTGCTGCTTTAGCCTATTTTTCTATTAAAATAATGTTATCAAGGGATTTTCTTACCTCTTGAAAATAATGTTGAATGATATCTATTTTGGATATCAATTGCTGTTGTTCATCTTCTATCTTTTTATGGGATTCTAACGAGAGGGTTTGAAAAGATTTTAACTCCACGACCCAGCCTTCTGTCAAGCTCAATTTAGCCTGTAACTGTTTAACAATCTCCCTTTGTTGAGTAACCTATACCTGACTTGCTTGTATCCTCTAGTTCATTTCATCCAGGCTATCTTTGAGTGACTAGATTTCTTGCCTTTCAACAACTCTGGCCTACTCTAGACTTTTATTCACCTCTTCTCCAATGTTTTTCTCAGCATTCTTCAACTAATCCTACAATTGAGCTATCATGTGGTTACTCTTATTTATCCTTGTTCTCATGTTCTCCACAGTAAAAATGTTTGTTGTTTCCATGGATCCCATGGAGCCTGCTACCTCTGTAGCGAAATCCTCCTCTTCTAGTTTCTGGCCATCTATCAAGACCCTATGCTTCTTCACCATACTCCCTTCTCTCATATGCATTTCTTGCCTTACAATAGCCTTCCTCTTCTTACTGAAAAAATAATTGGAAGGAGGGATATGATCTCTGTAAATAGGGGTGAGGTCACCAACATATATATCTCCCATCTGTGGGAGTCCAAAGGTGGATTGTAAAGGATTTAAGGAAGTTATGGGACTTCCTAACTCTGTAGACCTTATTTCTCCCATAGACTTAGGTATAATGATATCAACAACAGGCGATGAAGGAGGAGTTGACTTACTGGACTCATGAGGTGTCCTGGGCCTCCTCTCTAGAATTTTTGTTTGTACGGCCTCTTCATTTTGTGAAGACCCTTCAGTCTCCTGGGGAAATTCTTCAGGATTGACTTTATCTTATGTTTCTTGTACAAAACCTGGAGGAGTATCTTCTTGTTCCCGAGGAGGAGTAATTTCTTCACCTTGTAGTACTTTGGGTAGACCGCTCCATTTGTGTTTCTGGAAGGTCTGAAAACTATCTTGCAAGTTGGATGACAGTGTTTGTACTCTTTCTAACACTTCCTCATAGGTTTTAGTCCCTTTGAATAGGTCATCACAAGGGGACTTCATGTTCATAAGACTTCATATTACAGTGGGCCATGTGTTTTCCGACTAACTGGTAAGGATCGTGCTTCCTGTGCTCAAGGTTTGCCAATTTAACCTCGTCTAGTGCTACCTCTTCAACTTTGGAATGACCTAAGTTGAGAAATGAAAATTTCCCAATCTGAATGGGAAAAACTGGCCAAAATTTCTTTTGATCTGCTTTTAGTTCTATCCCAATTCCACCTGTTACTATTTTATGAGCTACCTCCTTTCACACCAATCTGTCAGGGAGGAATTTCGGGAGGGCATGTGTAGGGATTGAACACCCGAAAACTATGATGTATGAAAAATTCTCCCCTATGAACCAGTCAACAACTTCCCTGAGGTTTCTTGTGACCGACTCTGAAATGTAGAGAGGCACACAACCAGACAACATATGATGTAGTGGTATCACCACAAAATGACAAATTTCATAGAATGAGTCCTTGACGTTTTCTTCCCAAAGTTTAGAATGATATTCTTGAATTGGCTCTGGGTAAGTTAGATTCCAACTCTAATTCATCAAATGGAAAGGATTCGAGAAGAATATAAAATCCATG
>JASDQU011400653.1:43438-55562 GCA_032191745.1 Picea mariana | reverse complement strand
CGGTGACTGGGTTCTGAAGTGGGATGCTCTTCGACAGGAAAAAGGCAAGCATGGCAAATTTGATTCCTTGTGGACAGGCCCTTTTATGATCACCCAGGTGCAAAACAATAACACTTTCATTCTGCAGAATCTGGAGGGTGAGGAAGTGTTTAGTGGCACGGTAAACGGGCAGTTTCTAAAACTTTATTTCATCTAAGGCTACAAAGCCTTGACATTTGTAAATAGTGTTAGTTTTTATTTTTCAATAACTCCATGCCCAATGGAACACTAGCAGATAAGTTAGTTTTTAGGTTCTTTTCCAGGAAAGGCATTGATTCTATGGTTCTTGAAGCCTCACAGGGAGGCGTTCATCCCCAATAGGAGCCAGTGTTAACTCCCCAAATAAATCATTGGTTTTATTTGATTAGTAGATGATAGGTTGGTCCCTAAATTTGATTTTTTTAAATTAAATGCAATAAGATTAGAGAGTCTGTTTTTCAAAATAATCCCAAAGACATGTTGGTTTTGGTTCGGTCAAGAAATTGGCAAAACAATAGGATTCGGTGGTTTAGGCGAGCCCACCGCGTGCTCATTAACCACCGAAAATGTTCACTTTCGGCAAAAAAAGGGTCGAGGCACAAGGCATGCAACCACCGAATATGTTTCCATGGGAAGAAAGAAAGCTCGTGCTTTCGCACGAGCCAGATGTCAAGAATCGTTGCAATGATTGGATATGCAACCGCCGAAAGCTCACATCGTGGGAGGTGATGTTCGTTCATGGTGATCGGTCAGCAGAGGTTCAAAGCATCTACATATTATCCATTTGATGAATCATTTCAAATCCTGGCAGAGATGTCATTACCAGATACGATTGCACGGAGCGTCCCGCCTTTTCGGCGGCAGTTACATCAAACATCATTAGCAGGTTGTTCATTCATTTTGAAACTCAATATGTTGTGATGAAGCCCGAGGATCGCTGAAGACAACTACAATCACTCGATTTCATCAACGAAATCGGGTTTTCAAAATATTGATTCCGCTTTTCTCTGGTGATTAGCAAGCTGTCTCCAAGTTCAGCTAGCATCTCGAGCCAAGGGAATTAGATTGGGTCATCAGGTAAGACTGGAAGCCATCCCCTGTCAAAATTTTCATAATACAAATTGCCCCAAAAATATGAAGTTTCGTCTTTCTCCAGTTTGACCTTCATTTGAATACGAGTCGGTATTTTAGTAAACTTATCAATTCTATGCTCGGTCGAATGATTTCACCTTTCATTCATGAGTAATATCGACTATATTTTTAGTTTCCAGAAATATGTTTTCCAAACACCTGGTTATTCACAGTTTCATACACAGTCAGTATTCAGTCATGTCAAAGGTCAGTCCTGCATTGAGGTCAGAAGTGGATGGCATGTGGTATTTCGAGGAGCATCCAGAGGTTGCAGAATTTTTTAAACAGGTCGGAGTTTTCTCTTATTGTGAGAAATTGACAGTTTTCCACCAACAAATTGCTAAGGCATTTACCCTCTCATACGATGGCAGGATTGCCAAAATAGGTAGAGAAGAGTTCATAATAGATGAGGCATCTATTGCCGAATACACAGGGTTGCCTAGGAAAGGGGTTTGCTGGTTCAAAACATCTTCACCTTCAAATGTTGAGTTCGGGTCCTATCTGTTGCCAGTCCACAAAACTTTGACATGGAAGAAAGACATTCCCATGTCCTATCTGGAGCTAAAATGGCAGACATTGCTGAAGGCAATTTTGGTATACATAACCTGGGAAGGACGTTATAATAGGGTGTTGTACTACCATTTCAAACTGTTAAACCACTTCACAGGCAGGGAACACTTAAATATACCTTTTTTCTTTCATAGAACCCTCATCAAGATGGAAAAACAGGTAAAGGCTCAGCCCACAAAAGTTACAAGAAGGATATCCCACCAGGGATTGATTACCCTCCTCATCAAGCAATCTCTTCAAAGGAAGCAAATAGAGTGGAGTTTCTTCTTGTTCTGGAACAAGTTTCAGACAGAAAAACCTCCAGAAATAAAAGCCAAGAAGTCCAGAAGGAGGAATGATACTACTAGTCACAAGAGGAGAAAAGGGACTTCAATGCCCAGGGGTTCTATCACAGCCCCACCCAGCAAGAAGGGAGGAACCAAGAGGAAGCTAAAGTCTGGAGACAGAAATTTTTCCACAGGGAAAACCCCCCTCAACCTACCTTATAGTGACTCTGATTCAGAGCAGGAGATGTCAAAATCACAGGATACCTCGCAGACCAAACATGATGCAAAACTGAAGATAAATACACCTCCATCTAAGCCTACAGAAACACACAGGCAACCGAAAGCAGAAGCTTCATCTAGCAAGCCTTAGAAAGGTAAGACCAGGAAAATCAATAAGCTTCTGTGAGAAATTTATGAGATGGAAGTACTTGAGAGGGTAATTAAAAAGGCAAATGTAGATCTAACAGAGAAGGTTTCTGAACTTTTCAAAGAGAATGAAACCCTTAAAGAAAAGCATGATTCAATCAAAGGTAGAAACAGAGAGTTAATTAGGGAAAACATGAAATTGTACAAACAACTAAGGGTCCTAAGGCTCAAGCTAAAGAAGTTTGAATCATATGAAGAGAAACAAATAGGGTTAGACACCTTGGCCAATCTGGCCACAACCATAATAGATGTAACAGATTCTCCTGCACAGTCAACAAAGATTCGAAGGCCTGCTCGAATAAAGACTACAGTATCTCAGAAAGCATGATGGTCAAAAGAAGTTCAAAGCAGTCATTTTTGCAATTTTGAAAGGTTTTCAAAGTGCAACATTCGGTGGTTTAGGCGAGCCCCACTGTTCTCATTAACCACCGAAACAGGCGCTTTCCGTGGATGACTTACCCGGGAACTGTTCCAGCCAACCACCGAAAGTCTGTGTATTCAGAATTCGAACAAGTTTTCGCACAGGTCAGCGATTTTTGACATGAAAAGTTTTGGAACCTTTTCTAATGCATATCTAATGAATTATCAGACTCAGATCAGCTGTCATTTTTGATATATGATGAACAAAAGGATTATTTCAAAGACATATGGGCAATTTCATTTGAACCAGAAAGCAGGGTATGTCGCCACATCTGTCAACTCGATTTGATCTTCATGGGAGAATGATCTCTTAGCCTTGGAAGGTTGTCTACACATCATCAACGGTCAACAGAGGAAAATCAGGGATTTGACCTCGTTTTCAGGAAATATCCCACTTAGTTTGCAAACAGTTTTTAAACTTGTTATCTTTAGTTAATTTGATCCATGTTTTTAGGATCAAACCACTGTTTTGTAATCTGATAAATATTAGAAAGGAAGAAGAACCAAGGGTTCGACCTTGGAGACTAGTTCAGACTATGTAACTCAGATCTTCTCATTTTCATATGAAGTAAAACAAGCTTCTTTTGCCATACCTGTTCAGATTTCACCTTTCTGTCTATTCTATATTTGCACTTGGATATTATTCATGTTGTTATGCTTGTCTAATGCTAGATAACTGTCATCTTATCACTGCGTTCATAAGTTTAACTCTGCAAATATTTTTATGATTTTTGTAATCGGCCATTCATATATGTCTATATGTGATTCTGCTGGTATGAGAATTATTTCTTCATTCATCACTTATTTGCCAACTCCCTGAACATTTGTGGTTGAAATCCTTGTCCATCTTGATGTGTTAATGCATGATTTGAGTGAAACTTGATCCAGTCATCCGACTTGTTCCAAATTCACACTTTATTTAGAAAATATTTCCAAAAAGAGTTAGTTACCAAGCATCTCCGACTTACAGCCTAGGAGAGTTTCCTGGAGTGATAACAGGACCAAAGGCAAGAATTCAAAGATTATCCTACAACCATGGACCCAGAACCTCATGCATTCCACACTGCTTAATGTGATAAAGATCCAACACTTATGTCGGCATGAGGAAGTAAACACATGCGTGAAATTGTTGTTATCTTGCTACCACAGAGGTTACTTATGGTTGAACCGTCGCATCACTATGGATCCGACCTTGATCAATTGGATCACAGGGTTGAGCATGCAGGGCTCTGACCCACAGGACTTTTACCCTGGAAAGACCTCATACCAAGAATTAGCACAGATAATCAAAGAGACTTTTGGTGATGTCGAGAAGGGAACGTGAGGTTACAAGGTAGCCTCTATCTAGAATGGCGCAATGTGCCTCGCATGTCAGTTGATCGTAGGAAAGATAGTTCGCAAGAACCGGCCCACCCAAGTAACTGGATTTGTTGTTGAACTCGCTAGGAAATGCATAGAAGGAATTCAGATGAATTAGGTGCANGAAAGATAATTATGTTTAGAAGCTTAAATAATTGCAGGTTTAAAGAGTGTTTTGTGGAAAGCGACGGAAAAGGTAACTTTTATTTCTCCCCCCTTTTAACTTTTTTAATATGTTAAACATTTTCGGGACTTCGACACCAGGAAAATAAGATAGTTGAAAATCATACTTCGAGAAAAACTGAATCTCGAAAACTCGAAAAGGAACGAAAAGCTCAGATTTCCCTTTTGATTAATGGTGGCTCCAAGATTTAGGAAGATATGAAGCTTTGGTTTTCAAGGATAGGAAAAAATAAAATTTGTGTCAACACCTCCTCTGAGCGGCACAGTAAATAGAGATAGCGTGCCTAATGATTTTGAGTATGCTTTGGCCACTGCATACCTCTTGAAAGGGGTGTGCACAGTTTGTACTGACCAGGATAAGCTCACAACATTGAAGTTTAGCGACGTCAACCTCAGTGACATAAAGGATTACATCATGCTCACCCCGCATAAGTATTTGATTAGGACTAAAGGAAATAACTCCAAGATTATCCTGCAGTCATGGACCCAGAATCTCATGCAGTCCACACTGCTCAATGTGATGAAGATCCCGCACTTCGGCAGGCACCAAGAAGTAAACGCCTGTGTCAAATTGTTGTTGTCAAGTTACCATGGAGGATACTTATGGTTGAACCCTAGCATCATTGTGGATCCAACCTTGATCAATTGAATCGTTGGGATTAACATGCAAGGCCTCGACCCACATGACGTTTACCCTAGAAAAAAATCAGACTGAGCATTAGTGCAGAGGATCAAAGAGACTTATGGCGATGTCGAGAAGGGCACACAAGGCTACAAGGTATCCTCTATCCATAGCAGAACAGTGTGCCTTGCATGTTAGCTGATCACAGGCAAGCTAGTTCGCAAGAACCGACCCACCCAAGTGACTGGATTCATTGTTGACCTCGGAGAGAAGTGCACAGAAGGACTTCAGATGAATCAGGTGCAGTACCTGGTAAACCAATTGGAACCAGACTGCAAGGAAGCATAATACCAAGGATATGAGTTCCACTTCAGTTGGCTTCTCATACTGATCACATTCATTGCATGGGAAATGCTGGAAGGTGCGACCTTCCCAGACATCGAGCCCTTTGAACCATTGGCCGCAAAGTTCAGTACCCTGTGGTACTTGAACAATATGAATAAGAAATGGCAGTCAAATGTAGTCTTCCACACTTACTACAACCAGTTGAAAGTAGCCATCCAGTCTGAGTCTCGTATGACCCCGAATACCCTCCACAGGTTTCGTCCCCTAATGAAGTTCAGTGCGGACCACCACTTCATTTATATAATAGCATGTGCAGATGGCCATAAGCAGTAGTTGCAGTCCTATTACAAGCTTATAGAGGAAGATTTAGAGGAAGTCACCAAGGAATGGCCAGTGTACCTCCTTATCCCATTCAACTCTGTGGAGTTGTCTGATGTAGACAGTTCAGAAGCTACACAGGATACACCTAGACGTAGTAAAAAAAGGAAGCCTGAAGAAGTTCAGGATATAGACAACACATCCATGAAGACTACATCTATGTCACTAGAGCAAGGAGGTGCTGGTGAAGAGATCAACGAGGAAACATTGCATAAGGACGAGGATGACCCCTCAAAGAAAAGAAAGGTGTCCCCCCAGAAGCCTTTGTCCAAAAAGAAAACGAAATCAACCATCACCAAGTTCGATACTTCCCTCACCCCGGATAAATTTAACTTCATCATCGTTGCATTGAATGACACTTCGATAGAGATTGTAGAGAAGAAGAAATCCAGGCAAGAGGCAATGTACAGTCGAATCGAGATAGAGCTCCAAGGAGTGCAACAAGAACTTCAGTCAAGGCGTGTAGTCTTCATTGTGCCCCTATTAGTTGGAACACCAGAAGAAGGAGATGAGCCAACTCAACTCCATCGAATCATGGATTCAGTCGAGGCTCAACTTCAAAAATCACAAGATGAAGTAGAGAAATCCATTTAGGCTTTGACAGAAGTACATGGAGTACTTGTAGAACAATGCAATGCTACAGAACAAGAAAAGAGTGCTCTCCAAGCAAAATGGAATGATGAGAAAGAACAACTACAACAAGGAAAGGAACGATTGTTGGTGGAGCAACTGGAGGTAAAGGAAGCGGTCAACAGAGAACTTCACTCTGTGACAATCATTGAGGTATAGACCAAAGAAATAATCCCACAATAGGTGGCATAGCTTGAAGATGTGATCCAGAAGCTATAGCAGTGCATCGTAGATCTAGAGCTTTGGGTTGTACCTGAAAATCCATAGGAGGTAAGAGACCTAAGGGAATAAATTTCCCACAGTGCAGTTGGCAGATTAAAATTTCTTCCCTTGGAATGAAAGCATCTAAGTAACCGGAGTGCCTAGACTTATGAGAACCTCATGGAGAATCCAGAGTTATAGGCATTGGATTCACAACTCCAAGAAGCAAAGCAACACGCTGATACATTATAGGCACAGCTGAAGGCCTTGTCACTAGTGGAAAGAATGAAGCAGTCTCAAGAGAAACGCACAGCCTAGCAACAAATCCATATGATTTAGAGAAAAGTAATGGAAGTGTATAAATGAATTCAACCAGTGCAAGAAAAGTCATGCCAACTATTCACTGAAGTTGAAAGCCAAGGAGACAAACTAGAATAGATCATCATCACTGTTGAACAATGCTTAGAAGGGCCAGTGAACAACACGATGATATAGGAGTTCACTAAGCAAGAGTTCATAACACTGCAACAGGTTGAAGCAGCTCGAGCCAAGCTCGAAGCATTTGAGGCATAATTGCTTAGACCTGAGTGATTCAGGATGAGTCACAGGTGAATGGTGGGGGCCTGTTGGCCCTTCACCAAGTTTTGGGAGTTTCTTGGTCATATTAACCTATTTTGGGACTTCGACAACCATCGAAGGATGAGCGCAATACAAAGCAGAGATCACGAGATCTTGGCCCACTTTTGGGTCCATTTTGGGTTTTTGGGAATATGTAGTGGGATTGGGATATTGGCCCATGGGTGTTTACCCATGCTTAGGCCTATGTTGTATGTATAAATAGTAATATAGTGAGCTAGAGGATAGATTGACATCTATGTGATGTATTAAAAGTCCAAGTAAGGTCTGTAAGTTCTTTGTGCCTATATGAGACTTACAGGGCTAAGTGAAAGTCATTGTAGGAAGTTGGAAAAGGATTTGTGTTGTAACGTAAGGAAGAAGGATCTAGTGAGATACATAGATCTTCTTTCCTATGTGCAGTAGGGTTTGATGGCTCTGTGCTTGTAACCAATTGAAGACACTAATAAAGAATAAGAATTGGTGGACGTAGCCCTAGGGTGGGGGTAAACCACGTAAATATTGTGTTGTGTTTCTTTGTGCTTGTCTCAATGTGTTTATGTTCCCATTTTGCTAAGTTCCATGAGATGACTGAATATATCTACTTATGCTTAAAATGCTAATGATATGTAGGACATTATATCTGATACACATGTATGGATATTCTTAGTGCTGATCTACCGGATCCGATATGTTTTACTGTTTCTAAGTGCTGAAATACCTTAGATCTAAGTGAATGTTGCGAAGCCCCGTGTTATTAGCAAAGTGGACATTCTAGCATATTAATGAACCAACAATGCTAAGTGCTTTATTAAGTGTTAGAATCACAGATCTGTGTCCTAGCTAAGGTTGCAAACACCTGAGTCTTGCAACCACCCATGCCTCTACCTCAGGTGAGAATTCATCTGCTTTGCAGGTGTTTTCGAAAGGGTCGGTAGTTAGGGATTTGTTGGTGTTCTCTAGAGCGTTAAACCTTGGGTCTGCCCTTGTGCCAATAGGAACCTAGGTATTTCGCGTATCGACGAATTTTAGTGCCACAACTCCCTTCACCCGATAGTTGAAATCGCGTTAACTCCTCACCACAGATCAATGGATATGAGCTTCCAGCGATATGACGGTCCTGATTCTATCGGGACTTCGTGAATCGAGAGTTCAAAACTATCAACTCCAAGTCACAACTTCTTCCACGGCCTGAATTCCAAAACAACGGAATTCGAGCACGAGATCAATGACTCTCGTTGACCCGGATCCAACGACCACTACTCCTCCTAATATTATGAGTGTTTAAAGACACTCAGCCTTAACCCTCCCTCCTCTCTACAAGATCCAATAGTCCATGGAACTTCGATGATTCTCCCTATGATAATTTCAACCATCCATTTAGACTTCTCAAAGACTCCTGCCCAACTACTTTGGCGTCTTTCTTCCTGAGCTTGTTTCTCTACAAGGTAATTTCAAACCTTTTCCTTCCTTTAACTTATCTCAATTCTTTATCCTTCCTGATATTTACCTTTGCTACGGATTCAATGCGTAAAAGGGGTTCTTGCACGCACTCCTTGCAGCATTCGAAATAACCTCTAGTTACTTAAAGTCTCCAACCCTATGCACTTCCCTGCAACAATATTTCTTCAACCTTTCTCCTTGGTTGATGAAGTCTAAGACTTCAACCAACCTATGCACACCTTGCACAGCTCTATGCTACACCTGCACTTTTGTGGGTATAAGAACAACGGTATCCCTCCTGATCTTTTTTGAGATAAAACTCAGAACTCATCGACGCACTCCTTGCAGACTCTCACTACACTCCTTGCAGGATTTCTTAGGAAGATAAACAATTGAAACTTATACTTCTCCTCTCACAAACTTCATACATTCAACATGAAATCAAGAGCATACACAACATTGAAATAAAATACATAACAGAGACTAAAATCAATTGTAACATACCATTCAAAAGATGTAACAAAATTCATAAAAAAAACACCATGAGATTGGATCAAAGCTTCTTGACATTAATCTAAGTGAATTTGTACATGGGTTCAGTAGAAAAAGCTATATGTTCATACTAACTCTACAATCTTTGTTCTTCTATTGTTCTATCTTCTTGCTATACCACTCTATAGCTTACAATTACTATGAGAATAATTCTTCTCCCTTTCAATACAATACATGTGAGGGATCTTTCTAGAGTTTTCCCTCCTACAGCTCTAGCTATCTAATCAAAATTAAAAGCTACCTACTTTACATTCATTACAATTAAATGCCTCTATAACCGACAGATGAGAGAAACGCTCAAGATCTGTTTACAATCTCCAAAACATAAATGCAAATACATCCTTCTAGATATTACATTAAATGTTTTATCATTCAAATTCAAAACATTCTCAAAATGTGCGTTGGTGCATTTCCAGCTGTCCTTCTCTTTTCTGCGTTCTTTGCTGACTTGCTTACGATGCTCCTGCATCATACTTCCTTGGTTGAAAAATTCATGAACTCCTATTCATGAGCTCTTGCAGCATTTTTCCATGTTTCTGGATCATTGCTTCTCTTTCCCAACTGGCATCTTCAATTGGGTGTCCTTTCCACTTGATCAAATACTCAAAATATTTCTTCCTTCGATTTTTCTTGCTAACCCTCTGATCAATTATCTTTTCCATCTGTGGATTTTCAGCTAGAGGCACTTTTTTGACCCACTGAAATTCTTTTTGATCCTCTGATCCTTCTGGTCCATCGAATTTGTAAGGGTATAGGTCCACTACATTGAATATGGGTGATATTCCAATTCCATCCTGATTTCTATTTCATAAGCATTGGCCTCAAATTTCTTCAAAATTTTACACAACCCTATCTTCTTCATCTTTAGCTTATTATATGTTCCCCTTGGGAACCTTTCTTTTTTCAAATGCACTAGAACTAAGTTCTCTTCTGTGTTGATCTTTCCTGCGCTTGTATTCCTGGTTGGAATTCTTTAACCCCTCTCTGATTTTGTTTTGGAGCTCTTGCATTTCTGTTGCAAAGTCTTCTTCTCCAACACTTCTGAATTCACTTTGTTCTAAGTCCCTCAACTCAGATACTCCTATCAGCTGCATTCCATACACTATCTAAAATGGGCTTTGTCCTGTACTTCTATTAGGTGAGTGATTATATGCAAATTCTGCTTGCGGCAGAATGTGATCCCACTGACCATGATGTTCAACTACTAATATTCTCAATAACTTCCCTAAGCTTCAGTTTACTACCTCAGTATGTATGTTTGTCTGAGGGTGATATGTTGAGCTAAAAGATAAATTTGTTCCCAGATTCTTCCATAGTGTCCTCCTACAATGGCCAACAAATGTTGTATTCCTGTCTGAAACAATACTCCTGGGTAAGCTGTGAAGTCTAACAACTTATTTGAAAAACAAGTTTGCAATGTGAGTTGCATCATTGGTTTTCTAACATGGAATAAAATGTGTCATTTTAGAGAACCTGTCGACTACCATGAATATGGAATCACAACTCCCTCGTTTCTTCGACATACTAACACAAAATCCATGCTTACCGTATCCCATGGCCTCTATGGTACTGGCAATGGTTGATACAATCCTGTATTTTGTCTTCTTCTCTTTGTGTGCTGTAAAATTTTTCATTTGTTGACAAATTTTTTGACATATGTTCTCATCCCAGGCCAATAGTATAAACTATTCAGTTGTGCAAATGTTTTGTTATGGCCTAAATTTCCAGCCTACCCCCCACTATGTTTTTCCTTCAGAAGATTCTCTCTCATAGAACTCTTCGGAATACACAACTAATTTCCTTTGAATAACAGTCCATCATGAACCATATATTCAATCCATTGGATTTTGTGTCTTAGAACAGGATTCTCTCATACTTCATAAGCATATTTAAAATCGGAATCATCTCTATACATATCCTTAAGGCTATCAAAACCTAATGTCTTCACACGAAACTCTTGCAGAATCAAACATTTCCTGCTCAACACATCAACAACTTTGTTAGCAGTTCCATAAATGTGATTTATAACAAAAGTAAAGTTCTGCATAAATTCAACCCATTTTGCATGTTTCTGGTTCATTTTCTCCTGTTGAGTTATGAATTGTAAAGCGTGGTTGTCTCTATACAAAATAAACTCTTTCAGAACCAAGTAATGTCTCCATTTCTTCAACGCATGTATGATTGCATAAAATTCTTTATCATACGTGGAATAGTTCTTCCTTGCATCATTCAGTTTTTCACTGAAGTATGCAATTGACCCATTCTCTTGACTTAGGACTGCTCCAATCACAAATCCACTTGTGTCACATCTCACTTGAAATGTTTTACTGAAATCTGGCAGAACCAGAACTCGTTGTTAACTAATCTTCTCTTTTGGAAACTTGAAACTTTTCTCTGCTTCCTCCATCTAGTGAAAATATTTATGTCTTTTCTTGATTGTGTCCATCATTGGTGCAGAAATTCCACTAAAATTTTTGATGAATTTCCTGTAAAAAATGGCTAATCCATGGAAGATTTTGACTTCAAATATGTTCTTTGGCGACAACCAATCCCTTATTGATTTTACCTTCTGAGGATCCATCTTCAACTCGTTCGAAGATATCACAAACCCCCAATAAATGAGTTATTTCTTCATGAAAGAAAACTTCTTCAAATTAATCAACAACTTCTCTTGCTACAACCTCGTCATCACTAGAGTTAGGTGTCTCAAATGTTCTTCCTCAGTTTTACTGAAGATCAGTATATCATCAAGATACACGATTGCAAACTTACCAATGAAATCCTTCAAGACTTCGTTCATCAACCTCATAAAAGTAGTTGGCACATTCGTCAAACCAAATGGCATGACAATCCATTCATACAACCCTTCATTTGTATTGAATGTTGTCTTCCATTCATCACCTTCCCTCATTCTAATCTGATGATAATCACTTTTCAAATCAATTTAAAAAAAAAACTTTTCTCC
>JASDQU011400653.1:24264-43418 GCA_032191745.1 Picea mariana | reverse complement strand
CCATTTGGTTTGACGAATGTGCCAAACCAAATGGCATGACAATCCATTCATACAACCCTTCATTTGTATTGAATGTTGTCTTCCATTCATCACCTTCCCTCATTCTAATCTGATGATAATCACTTTTCAAATCAATTTAAAAAAAAAACTTTTCTCCACTCTAGCAATCCATCAAGTCATTCATCATGGGTAAAGGAAATCTATACCTAATGGTGATTTTATTTATCTCCCTTGAGTCAGTACACATCCTCCATCCACCATCCTTCTTCGGACTTAACACTATTGGTACATCGCATGGACTGAAGCTTTCTGGAACCAATCCTTTGTCCATCAAATCTCGAACTTGCTTCTTAACCTCTTCATTCTTTTGTGGCGTCAATCTATACACTGCTTTGTTTGGTAAACTCACTCTTGTTATAAGGTCAATGTGATTGCTTATACTCCTGATGGGCGGCAATGAAAAAGGTAAATCATCCACCACTATATCAACGAAATTCTCCAGTAGTTCCTAAATTTCCCTTGGTAGATCGTCTATCGAAGTATTTGTCAAAATGACTCTAGGTTTTCTCACTATAGCAAACTGCATGCCTTCTTATTTCTTGACTTCATCAAGAAGCTCCTTCCCACTCATGAGAAGTATAGTATTTCTCGTTTCTTCTTTCACCTTCTTGTCTTCAATTAGCATCAACATATGCGTCCTACCATTCTTCTCTAAGGTGTATCTGTTCTTTCTCCCATCGTGAACAACATTTCTGTCATATTACCATGGTCTACCCAACAAAATATGATAGAAATCCATGGAAATAACATCACATAATATTTCATATCTGTAACCCCCTATCTTAAATTTAGCTAAACATTGTTTAGTGACTGTTACTTGATGCCCCTTTTGCAACCACGAGACTTTATATGGGCTCGGATGTGCAATTGTCTCCAATTCCAGCTTCTCCACTATTTCTATCGATACTATATTATCTGTACTTCCACTATACACTATTACCTTGCATACCCTATCCTTGGTCTTGCAAGAAGTTCTAAACAAACTTTTTCTTTGGAATAGATTTTCTGCCTCTTTCTCTGGCATCAAGAGAATTTTCTTCATCATTAAGGATCTTTCGCCTTCTGCATCTTCTACCTCAACATTTCTCCTTTGCGCTTTTGAAATGTGAGCATCACTTCCCTCATCTTTTTTTCTCCCAGGACATTCATAAGACTTATGTCTAATCTTTCCACAGACAAAACACTTTATCTCACCACCTCTGCCTCTTCCTCTTCCTCTAGCTTGAGGAAAAGTGTTTCTATCGGCATATTTTTTTCCCTGTGAGCTTCCTCCTCTCTTTGGGTGAGTATGAGGTTTCTTCCCTTCATCCTTGGGTTTTTGTGCTCTATCTTGGGCAACCTCTTTTCCTCTGCTCTGACTTCTACCTCTTCCCCTTTGACTTTGCTTTCGGGCTAATTTTTCTTCAGCCTTTAAAGAAATCTGATAAGCATCTTCCCCATTTCTAATCATCACCATTCTCATATCATCCTGAATTTCATATCTCATGCCATTCATATATCTAGCAACATTTTCATCATCACTCTTTTTATCGCACAGTTTGTAGAAAGGATAAAGGACTTGAGGTTTGAAGGCCAAACTGGTGTAACAGGAACCAATCCCACCCAATGTCATCACAATGGGATGGTTCTTTCTCTTTAGGGAGGTGAGGCCCAGGGGAGACATCCCTGGTGACCTGGGGTTTTGAGAAGGAAAGAGGATTAAAAGACAAGGATAGATTGCCCCCTCACAAGTCACCACCAAGAAGATAGTCCTGGATAAACAACCAATGATAAAGTAAAACCCCCAAGATATACCTTCCTGAGACAAAGCAACAACACATGATATATGCAAGCTAATTCAATGGGTTAGTACTTCATATAAGTGGATGACTATATGATGAACATATAAACAATTTTAGCAATAAATATTGACGAAGTCAATGTTTATAAATAGTAATGAAAATTTTCACTTCACCAATAAATATTGGAACAATATGGCATTCAATGTAACCAATCAACACTTCATTCAATCTATGACTTTAATCACCATTCAATTTTATTATAAAGTAAAACGTTTGCTACACAAATGATATAATATCCAAGGGTGACGACAACAATAGGTTAGTTAGGTTAGTTCTTAGTCTAGGGTAAGTTAGGTTAGGGTTTGATTCAAAGTGTTGAGAGTTGTTTGTGATAAAGGTCACTTCAGCGCATGAAGTTTATTTATATCAGTGCATTAGGGTTAATGGATTCAAATAGTGGAAGACACAAGAGCTGAAGGAGGCAAAGTTAAGTAGGTCAAGGACTATAAGGAAACTCTTTGGAGTGTTGCTAGAGAAAGGCCCCAAAGTCAAAACCCTAGGGGAGAGAGGCTCACCTCCCTAAAGAGAAAGAACCATCCCATTGCGGTGACATTGGGTAGGATTGATTCCTGTTACGCCAGTTTGGCCTTCAAACGGCAAGTCTTTTATCCTTGCTACAAATTGTGCAATAACATTTTGGTTTCATTGTCGGGGAACACTGAGTCAATTCTCCTCAAGATGACACTTTTCGGTAAGCCTTGCCTCTAGAAGCCTTATCTTACAAGCTTACCTAGTGACTCCACTAGGGTGTTTTCCATTTTTATTTGGTAGTTTCAATTAAACTATCTGGCGACTCCAAAAACCAAAAAGATGTTCAATAATCCTCCTTTATCTTTAAGAAGGAAGCCTCCCAAAAACTCTCCTATTGTAAAATCGCTTTTCAGAAAGAGTTTTCCTTTGAAAACCATGTCTAGTTCTGAGACCACTACAATGAACCCAGCCAACAATCAAAGACAATGGTCATCTACCCTTTTCAAACCACTAGACATGTCAACCATACTAGGCTATCCTAGGCAAATGCCACCCAAGTATGAGAAGTGGTTGCCTAAATTTACCGGTACTGATGCAATCATTGCCGAAGAGCACATGAGCAACTTTTGGACGTTTTTTCAGCTTCATCCCATTAGTGATGATGCTGAATATTTAGTCATTAATTTGTTCTCCACTACCCTCTATGATACTTCAAGGCATTTCTACCCGAGTCTTCCTGATGATGGCATTAAAACCATGGACATACTAGAAGAAGTTTTTCTCAAAAGGTGGAGCATCAAAGAAGATCCTAACATTCTCCTTACCCGAATAAATACCCTTTGGAAACATGAAAATGAGTCTATTCGGGAGTTACATACTAGGTTTGAGACCTTGCTACAAAAGATCCCTGCTGGCCATCATCCGAAAGATGATTACCTTGTCCATATCTACACCAAGTCATTCAATGGCCAATTAGGGTATCTCCTTAGGGATAAAAACCCCCAATCAATTCAAGAAGCCCAAGAGCTCACTACTAGAATTGAGGCTAACCTTTTCTCATCTAAGATTGATCCTTTCACAAATCCAAGGGAAAAAATGGACACCAAACCTAAGTTGGTCCACAATGACGAGGCAACCTCAGATCTTTGTGCCAGTATGGTCAAGTTGCAAGCCTCTATGGATGGTATCATGAAGAATCAAGAACAAATGATGAGTAGGATCATCAACCTGGAAAGATCCAAAATCCAAGCACCTAGGGTCCTGTACAAAGGGAAATTTCAAAAGGGGAACCAATTTTATAAGACAAAGAATGAGCAAGAAATTCCAAACACCTTATCCCCTACAAACATTATCGATGAAAACCCTTGGTGTCTGGAATGCAGTGAAGAACATTGGGATCATGAATGTCCTTACAATGACAATGGCCATCAACAAGTGAACAATATAGGACATCTCATGCAAGGCCCTCAGATAAATATCATGCATGAAGAACATCAAGAGGCCATAAGAGAAGTGGCCAGGAAAGATAGAATGGCAGTAATAAACAACCTGGACCAGGAATCAAAAGAAAAATTGAAGAAACAAGAGTTCTAGGTGTATAGACAAAAGAAACTGAGCCAACCTACCATTGAACAGAAAAAACCCCCATCCTTGGATGTGCTCCCTCCTAAAACATCCAAGACTGAAAGGGTTGACTTAATTTTTGAATTTTAAGGGGCACTATCCAAGATGCATGTAACCATTCCCCTGAAAGAATTCATTAAGGTGCCATTTGTCAAAGAGAGTTTTGACAATTTATTTCAAGGATCATATGGACCCATGGACCCCCCTATCATGTTGCAAGTTGATCACTTCAGGGTCCAATACGGTGAGAATCATCCTTTCTTCATGACTTTAATAATGAAAAACAAGAGCCTCAACAACTGCATGTTGGACACAGGGGCAGGTGCCAACATAATGCCTTTTAAAGTCATGCAAAAATTAGGGTTGAAAGTCACACGCCCTTACAGGAATGTTTGTGGCTTTGAATCTAAAGCCATACTCACACATGGAGTAGTTGAGAATGTGGAAATTTGCCTTAAAGAGTGCCGAGAGAAAGTAATCCACATTGGCTTCATGATAGCAGACATCCCAGATGTGTGGGTAATGTTGTTGTCTAGGAAGTTTGCATCACTTTTGGGTGGCACCCTTGAGATGGACCTCTCTTTTATAGAATTACCTTTGAAAAATGGAATAATAGGTCGTCTCCTAAATGAGCAAGTAACTGAAACCCATGTGCAATAAGCTAATCACCCCATCAAAAATGAAAAGATGCATGATGAGATCATACAAACTCTTCATAAGTATTCTCCTGAAGATATGCCTTTCACAACAGACGAAGATTTTGATTAGATTAAATGACCCAAAAAGGAGGAATACCAACAAATCCTAGATGAATTCAAAGACAAGGAAATTGGGACTGTGAAAATACTACAAAGACGAAAAGGCAATGTGCATATTCATCCGTCCCAGCAAGAGGTATTTACAGTAGAATCCCACCCTCCTCCCTCTGCACAATACACCAGGGTTTTCCAAGGGACAACCAAGTAGAAGATCAGGAAGTACAAGGAAGGAGATGTAGTATGGATGTGGGATACCCAGAAGGGAGAGCCAACTAATTTCAAAGGAAGCAATCAATCATGGCTTAGACCTTTCAAGGTTGGACGAGAATCAGTTGATGACTCCTACTATTTGTCCACTTTGGAAGGAAGAAGGCACCCTTTATTGATCAATAGATGCCTCCTCAAACCCCATCAAGGTGGAGGAACCTGACTTCACAAGTAAGTATAGGTAAGTAGGAATTTTTTATTCGTGTATTATACCATTTTCATTGCATGTTAGTTTTCTTTCACATTCACATTATTTATTGTTTTATTTCAGTATATATATCTAGCTATGTTGGGGTGGCATTGCTACCCCGTTTTGTTATTGATGCTTCTATTGAGATAGAGTAGGTCATTAGGTTATGACAAAGATGTTGAGGTTCTCATGTGCTCTACAGTGATCAGATGTCCCTGAGTTGGAGCCAGATGTTATCCCCCACTTTTAGGGATAACTAGGAGATCATGTCCCAAGGCCCGTAGGTCCTAGATATGGCATACCGAGAGTAGGATGGAATTTAGCATGACCCTAGAGGGCCCACCTTTCTTTCTTCCAACATCTTTATCTTGTCAGCAACAAAAACATCCATCACCATCAGCTTGGTCCTATGTCAGAGAAGGTTCTTGCTCCATGAGGTAATTAGTATGGCCATCATGGTATGTGTCACTTTGATCATCAAAACCATTGAATGTATGGATCTAATTCATTTTATTTCTAACAACTGCTTGGATATTACACTTTCCCACCTGACCATGTTTGGGGGGATTAAAAAGGTGCCCTAGCAAGCCTATGTCTGTAGGTTTTGGTTTTCCATTGGGGGGAACTTCTGAAAATGCCATAGTCCACTCCCATCATAGTACCACTTTTCCATCTTGTTTCCTGCTCACCTATCCCATTCCAGTTGTCCAGACATGGGGTTGACCTATTTTCAGGATTGCACCTTATCTTGTGGGAAAAAGGGGCTAAAGGTCCAGAAGCTAAAAGAAAGATAGTAAAAGATAAAAGCCTAAAAATAAAACCTAGATATGCTTCGCCTTGGGATCCCTGAGAAGGCGATAAAAATCTTCTCAATAAGAAACAAGAGGGACCCAGAAAATAATAAAACAAGGCCTAACGAGAGGATAGGGGGTCTCATCACGATCCAACCTATTAGGTCCATGGGTATCTAACAGTATGAAATTTACATTAACTGGTCACCATGCTACGACAGTGACTCTTGGTTGCATGTCCAAGGGAAAGGGGGTCTCATCATGAGCCAACCTTCTCATTTCTATGAAAATGCTTGTGGTTAATGTTGTCACCACTGGTCACCATGGCAGGGCAATGTCCCCTGATTAGCTCTTTAACAAAATCAATAAAAGATAAAATATTAAAAGAATGAAGAATAAAAGGCAAGAATGGGCTTGGAAAAAATGCATCCATGACAGGTACAACTCGTCTTCTACAAAGGCACCCACAGGTAAGATTTTTCCATGCTTGGACCTCACTGCACTCACATGTTTGGACATCCCATGACCACATCACCCACTTACATGGCTTGGATGAGGTCTCTTCGAGGAACTTTCCTTCTTCTGTGGACACTAGCCCAATAGGATGCCTTGAACTTTTCTCCAAACTTGTATTGTAGGCTTGTGTAACGTCTTTAAGTTGTTAACTGCTGTAATAGGGATTTTATGCATATGTTTAATAATATTGATGATGAAACATGATTGACATTGCTATGATCCTTATGACTGATGATCAAATGGAGGGCATATATTTTGATGTGTAGGACCATGCCCGATGGACATGTACCATTTTGGACCAGTACACATGGGGAGATGATCAGTTCAGACCTCCATGGGGCTGAAGAGCCCATCAGGTGGATGTTGAGACCCCATCAGGGGGTAGAGATAGGATAGAGATGGATCAGGGGATTTTCACCGGAGAAGAAGAGGGCGTTCCACTAGAGGCACCCCGACAGAGCTTGACCGAGGGGGGGTGGCCCTTTTCCAGTGGAACATTGGCCTTAGAAGGCCTAGGATGTCTCCATATTGACCATAATGCCATCCAACATCATGGACATTTTGGGAGGCAGACTAGGTATCACTGGCACATGTGGCAGGTTGGAGAAGCCCAAGAAGGGATAACTTTTTTCTCCAGGATGCCCCATTTACCCTAGAAGGGGTTGACGTCTCCCTTAAAGGGGCTTACTACTTCCTTTCAGCTTGATTAGGGTTTTAATTTGAAAATTTAATGTAAAAACAATATGATTTGGTATTTTGGCCTTGTCGGCCTTTTACATGACCTAAAATGTAAAATTAGGTCATGGTACTGTATAAATGAGGGATTTTTACCTTCATTTTTTGAATCACAACTTACTCACTCCATAAGGAGGTCTGAAATTTGCACCCTTTCTCGAGATATTGGTTGATTTTGTGATGCACACTTGTTGAAGGAGGACTATTTTGGCATATTTTGGCTTTTCTCTTAATGGAAGGTGTTACAACTAGGGTTTGCATTGCTTCTTCTTAGTGAATTGTAAGTATTTTTCTGCAAAACTTCTTGAATGAATGGTTGTAGTTTAATTTATTGCATATGTTTATGATTTTTCTGAACAAAACCCTAGGTGAGAAGCACATAAGTAGGTCCTTGTCTCATGTCCCCATTGAGAGAAAGTTTTCAGCCATTTGAAGAAGGAGAGAGCCTATCCGTTTCTACACTCCCTTCACCTCTTCATTTATTTCTAGTCGTACTTCCTGTGAGCTGAGAAGAGAGAGATGCCTTAAGCCTAGGTCTACTACAATTAGGGCCGATTTTCTCTAGGGTTTGATGAAAAGGCCTTGCTATAGCAACACCTTGCTTCATCAAACCCTCTAGTCTTGGTTTTATGATTTATCTTTCAGCTAGCCTTTTTTCCATTGAGTTAAGGAAGGAGGAGAGAGCGTTGAGGCCTAGTTTACCTACACCAAGGTGAGCCTCTCTCCCCTAGGGTTTTGAATTTGTGGCCTTGCTCTAGCAACACTCCAAAGCCTTTCCTTATAGTCCTTGACCTACTTACATTTGCCTCCTTCATCTCTTGCATCTTCCAGTATTTGACTCCATTAACTCTAAGGCACTGATCTAAAGAAACCTCATGCGCCGAAGTGACCTTTATCACAAACAAATCTCAACACTTTGAATCAAACCCTAACCTAACTAACCTGTTTTTGTCGTCACCCTTGGCTATTATATCATTTGTGCAACAAACGTTTTACTTTATAAGCAAATTGAATGGTGATTAAAGGCATAGATTGAATGAAGTGTTGATTGGTTACATTGAATGCCATATTGTTCCAATATTTATTGGTTAAGTGACAATTTTTCATTGCTATTTATAAACATTGACTTCGTCAATATTTATTGCTAAAATTGCTTATATGTTCATTAGATAGTCATCCATTTATATGAGGTACTAACCCATTGAACTAGCTTGCATATATTGTTTGTTGTTGCTTTGTCTCAAGAAAGTATATCTTTGGGGGTTTTAATTTATCATTGGTTATTTAGCTAGGACTATCTGCTTAGTGGTGACTTGTGATGGGGGAATATATCCTTGTCTTTTAATCCTCTTTCCTTCTCAAAACCCCAGGTCACCGGGGACATCTCCCCTGGGCCTCACCTCCCTAAAGAGAAAGAACCATCCCATTATGGTGACATTGGGTGGGACTGGTTCCTATTACGCCAGTTTGGCCTTCAAACCTCAAGTGTTTTATCCTTTCTACAAATTGTGCGATAACAACTCTCACGATGACCTGCTCTAATTTTAAGTAAGTAGAATTCCTCAGATTATTCCTTCACTGTCATCCCTTTCTGTCTCAAATTCTGCATTCTCCGAAACAAATTAATTTGGTAGTTTATGGGTATAAACTTGGCCTTCATCTCGACGATCATCCTATCCCATTTTTTTATTTTTTTCTTTCCTTTCTAGCACCTATTAGCTTGTAGTTCGTCCCACCATAGTGTTGTATGCCCTTTAAGTCTAGTGACAACATGTTTGACTTTCTTATCTTCCTCGACATCCTCATAGTTAAAGTACTTGTCCAGATCTCTAAACCAATCTAGCAGCTCTTCAACGTCTAAGTTGCCTTCATACATCGGGATGTCCATTTTTGCTTTGACACCTATTCTTGCAACAACTCTAAATAAACATTCTTCTGCAGCATCTTCGGATACAACTTCTTCTCCATCTCTAGCCTCATTTTCACTTTCGGCTTCACTGACGTCTCCAACATCAACTATTCATTTCTTTGTTGTTTCCATAGCATCTAATCGAGCACGGAGTTCTCTCATTTCCCTTTCCACAGCTCGATCAGGCATTGGTCTATCTTGACATCTTCTGGGTGGCATTGTTTAAATGTGTTCCATGTAGAATTCAAATCAGAACTTGCCTCTTGTCTTCCTCCTGCTTACAAAAAACAATGATTGTAAGCTTTGATACCACCTGATGCAACACCCCTACCTCAGCAGGTTCTACATGACCTCCCGGTCTAAGGATCATTCTAAATATCCTCCTTGATTCTAACTGACCCTTTGATTCCCCGCAGGAATCTCCAACACACACAAGTGTTTCCACATGTCCTTTTATGGAGTTAAGACTATGTGAATAAGAACTAAGTGCCAACTCTTACCCACGTGACTAGCTGATGTGACCATGACCTTTGCCGAAAAGATGTTTTGGGTTTCGCCACTCCGCCATCCCTGATGTGAGATCCTCTGACTCCTTCAATCTCTGAAACCCCAAAAAGGGTGAATGGATCTTTGACTCCCCCTTAACTTTTCATGATGTGGACCTTAACTATGGTTTGGGGCCCAATGTTTGACACCTTGGTATTTCGCATATCGATGAATTTCAATGCCACAACTCCCTTCACATGATAGACAAAATCACATTATATCCTTGCCAGAGATCAATGGCTCTAAGATTCTAGTGAACTGACGGTCTCGATTCTATCGGGACTTCGTGAATCGGGAGTTTAGAACTCTCGACTCCAAGTCACAACTTCTTCCACGCCCTGAATTCTGAAACGATGAAAATTCGAGCATGACATCAATGACTCTTGTTGACCCGGATCCAACAACCACTACTCCTCCTAAGCTTATGAGTGTTGAAAGACACTCATCCTTAACCCTCCTACCAGTCTACAAGATCCAATGGTCCACGAAACTTCGACGATTCTCCCTCTGATAATTTCAACCGTCCGTTCAGACTTCTCAAAGACTCCTGCCCAACTACTTTGGCATCTTTCTTCCTAAGGTAATTTCAGACCTCGTCCTTCCCTTAACTTCTCTCAATTCTCTATCCTTCTTGAGCTTGACATTTGCTACAGATCCAAGGCGTAAAAAGGGTTCTTGTGCGCACTCCTTGCGACATTCGCAATAACCTCTGGTTACTTAAAGTCTCCAACCCTGTGCACTTCCCTGCAACAACAGTTCTTCAACCTTTCTCCTTGGTTGATGAAGTCTAAGACTTGAACCAGCCTACGCACACCTTGCACGGCTCTATGCTACGCCTGTACTTCTATGGGTATAATAACAACGGTATCCCTCCTGAGCTTTTCTGAGATAAAACTCAGAACTCGTCGACGCACTCCTTGCGAAATCTCACTACACTCCTTGCAGGATTTCTTAGGAAGAGAAACAATTGAAACTTATACTTCTCCTCTCACAGACTTCATATATTCAACATGAAATCAAGAGCATACACAACATTGAAATAAAATACATAACAGAGACTGAAATCAATTGTAACATACCATTCAAAATATGTAGCAGAATTCATAAAACAAACACCATGAGATTGGATCAAAGATTATTTATATTAATCCAAGTGCATTTGTACATGGGTTCTATAGAAAAATCTAAGTGTTCATACTAACTCTACAATATTTTTTCTTCTACTATTCTATCTTCTTGTTCTACTGCTCTACAACTTACAATTACTATGAGAATAATTCTTCTTCCTTTCAATACAATACATGTGAGGGATCTTTCTAGAGTTTTCCCTTCTACATATCTAGCTATCTAATCGAAATTAAAATCTACCTAACTTACATTCATTACAATTAAATGCCTCTATAACTGATAGATGAGAGCAACGCTCAAGATCTGTTTACAATCTCCAAAACATAAATGCAAATACATCCTTCTAGATATTACATTAAATGTTTTATCATTCAAATTCAAAACATTATCAAAATGTGCGCTGGTGCATTTCCATTTGTCCTTCTCTTTTTTTCTTGCTTTTCTAGCTTTCTTACGATGCTCCTACATCACATATAAATTGTACAGTGTAAGAATGAATTATTTTGGAAATTCCATTTTTCCGTTGTCTTGAATCTTCGGTACCTGCAAAAATAATTTAGTGTGTAGTTTCCCTAGCATTTTGTCGGCTATGATACCATGTAAACGTGTTGAACCTACACATAATATATCTAGCTAGGAATTGACATACACAATTGCAGAGAAAATATGAGAAAAGAGAAGCAGAAGAGAAAGAATGGAAGAATTCTCATTAACCAAATGAATGAATGATAATTTACACATGATATACTCTATACAACTCAACTAATGCACATTGGAGGAGAAGCCAATTCCCCATAGTGGTGGTATAGAGTGATATAGACACACACCAGCAGTTACAGGAGTAAAGTTCCACCTAGTCTAGTCTCTCAGACAGTTATGGGAGTGAACTCCCACCTAGTCTGAGTTTACTAGTCTCTTAGTCTTCAGTTAACTGACTAAAGCAGAGTGAAGTGAGGAGGAGATTAGGGAATCATGAGTAATGAGCTAGTATGGTGATGATCCCAAGGAAAATGTGCATTATCTAGTGATGATTCCAATGCTGCATGGTGATAATCCTAATGTGGCATCTAGACTCCATTCAATTGATCAAACTAAAGTGTGAACTGAAGAGAATATTCTCTTGGAGGAATATTCTTCCTAAAATATAGGAGACTGAATAATGACTAATAAATATAGGGAAAATTATCAAGGTGGATATTGGTGGCCACCCACCTTTTCCAACTAGCTCAAAAATGTTTTCTGGCAATTTTGGTAATTTACTAGTTTTAGTAGTTTTTAACTTTCGGGGCCATTTTGAGGGCCTAAATGAAGGTTTTTCAGGATAGATATTCTCAATGATAGATAAAGTATTTTATTGAGCCTCCAAAATGAATCTCCTCGATAATACCTTTCCAGCGAGCTATTGTGTGCCCCAAATGGAGATTGTATGCCAAAGTTACGCCCTCGGGAAGTTGATACACCAAACTACCCAAAATGGGTTTCACAAAATTGTTGTCTTTTCATCTTTCGGTGTTAAGGTTTTTTATTTTATTTATGACAAAAAGTCCTTTGGAGATTTATTTTAAAATCATCTTCTTTCGAATGCGAGTAGCAGACACATCTCTTCTTAGAGATAAGTTGCCACCATTCTAGGGAGTCTTTCACTCTATGTTTTTATAGTCTTTGTATATTTTTGCTCATTAATAGAAAATTGTGTATTACTGTATCTATGTGTTTATGGTTGCATATATGATACATTTCTATATATTATTGGATATCCGATATATCTTTGTACATTTCCTTGTTATGTCTCCACTCTCATTTCGTGCTAAAAATAATCTGGATCAGTGGTAACAGAGCAGGTTGCTCTTGACGTTTTTCAGTGCATGTCCCTGACGAGGCCCATATAGAAAGTTGGGTCTTGCACTTGTCTCTCTTGAATACAATCTCTCTCGCACCTCCAAGAAACCCTCCATGGAAAAAGAAAAGAAAAACGACAGAGTAGACGATTCTATTAATCTATTGCTTAAGCAAGCTCTCACGTGACAGAGGGACGAAATGATGGATAATTTTTCCCACATCCTTCAACACCTGCCAATAAAAATAGGTGTGCCTTCATCAAACAACCACTTTGGAAGAACCTCTCCTTTCAAGGTACAAGTTAATTTTGATATTCCCATATTTGAAGGATAGATAGATGCCGATGCCTTAGAAAAATGGTTAAATTTGCTAGAAGGTTATTTCTTTGTTCATAATATCTCCAATAGGGAAAATATCACCTTCACACTCCTTAAGGATCTCACCCATGTCAAACATTAGTGGGAAAATTACTGGGAGCAAATTTCCACAAAGGATTCTGGAATATATGGGGTCGATCCCACTTGGCATTTTTTTGTGGATGCGGTAAAGGAACAATATTACCCTGTTGGAAACTATGCGGACCAATACATGAGATGGACCACACTGAAGAAATAAAGGGGCCAAGAAGGTTCGGAGTTCACCAATACCTTCCATACCTTGCGCACCAATCTAGGTATCAAAGACTCTAAATGACATTTGGTTCTAAAATACTGTGGGGATCTACACATATACATCCAAACTAAAATGGATTTTATGGATATCTCATCACTCGGTTTTGCTTATCGATATGTTGTTAAAATCGAGTAGAAGTTTAAGCAACAGAAAAAATGGGAGTTTGGGTCTGCAAATCCACAAAAACCAATGTATGATAAATATGGCCCTAACAAACAACATTCTAAAAACTGGTCCAAGCCATAGGAAAAGAAGGGTCACAGAAAGCCTAAGAAGGACACTAGAAAATGGTGTGATTTCCACAAAATCCCCTTGCACAAGACCAATGAATGTCACTCAAAATAGTCATTGGTGTCCAATATAAAATACAAGGAGTCGAACCCTGATTCAGAATTTGATTCTAAAAATACTGATAGAAGACAGATCATCAACACAGACCCCACTGCTATTGTCACGACCACAAAAATTCAGCTAGAAGAACCAACATATTCTAAAGAGGGGGAGCACATTCTTCATTCATAGATGTGGGTGAAGGGAACCCCACTACATTTTATTGTTGATAGAGGAATCCATAAGAACCTCATGTCAGCAAAGGTCATCAAACAATTGTGATTGCCGACAACACCACACCTGTAGCCATACAACATTGGGTGGCTTCACCAGGGACAATATCTTCATGTCATCTAGTAGTGTTGATTGTCATACGACATCCAACCCTTCAAGGGAGAGCTATTAGGTGATATTTCCCCCCTGGATGCCTGTGATGTTCTCTTGGGCCATCAATATATGTGGAAGCGCCATGCTATTTATGAGTCTCGACCCCGTAGTGTCATTGTTACTCTGGGGGGTCATCTCTATAGGATACTAGAGGTAATTTTGACTATTTTCCCACCTAAAAAGTGTTGCAATGTAGTATCTCATACTACAAAATTCATCTTCTTCACAGTCTTTTCAAAGCATGAATAGAAGAACACCACAACAGCCTCAGTCCAAGCACCTTCTATCCAACAGAAGCAGGTCGAAAAGATTGCAACAAAGTGTAAAGATTCTTTCCACACACAGGCATCTCATGTATCCATACTAGTTAAAAAGGTGTAACCCTTCTAGCCACAAGTTCGCGACAACCTTCAACAAGCTAAGCAATGCAACTTCTCCAATAAGGAAAACAACTCATTAAGAGGAAGATTCAACAAATGTTTTTCCCTCTTGCCTGTGCACTCAACGCAATAGATACCATTACTTCCTAAGGAAGGAGGATTGATCCAAGTGGATATCGGTGGCCACCCACCTTTTCCACCTAGCTCAAAACAATTTTCTGGAAATTTTGTTAATTTACTTTTTTTAGCAGGTTTTTACTTCCCAGACCATTTTGACGGCCTAAATGAAGGCTTTTCGTGATAGATATTCTCAATTATATCCAAAGGCTCCAATTTATCCCCCAAAATGAATCTCCTCGACGGTGCCTTTCCAACGAGCTATCATGCACCCCAAACAGAGATCGTATGCCAAAGTTACACCCCCGGGAAGTTGATACACCAAACTACCTAAAATGGGGTCCACAAAACTATTGGATTTTCATCTTCCAGGTTTAGGGTTTTGGATTTTCTTTATGATAAAAAGGGTTTTTGAGCCTCATTGTAAAATCATCTTCTGAATGCGAGTAGTGGACACATATCTTCTCAAAGATAAGCCACCACCATTCTAGCGAGTCTTTCACTCTGTGGTTTTACAGTCTTTGTACATTTTCTCTCATTAATAGAAAATTGTTTATTACTATATATCTGTGTTTATTGTTTCATCTCTAATACATTTCAATTGTATTATTGTATATCCAAGATATCTTTGTACATTTCTTTATTATATATCCACTCTCATTCCGTGCTAAAAATAATCCGGATCAGAAAACTTTAGGAAAAATAAATCCTAGGTTTGTGTGAAGTATCTCTATGAATCCACCCACTAATTCCAGCCCCTTCTCACGGGTTCCTGCGATGTTGTATTTCATCAACAACTAGTACGTTCATTGTGAGAATTTATTGGTTTCTTTGTTTTGATTCCTAGATTTTCTAGCATGTGTTGTTTGCTTTCTTAGTGGACCTTACGGTTGAGTTTGTATCTATGGTGTCGGTTCATGGGAATACCAACAAAGGAATCCCTTTACCAGGGATGCCATTTGTTTCTCCTTTGGTGGGACACGTTGGTCCACCTTACATTGCCAGTTTGAATTTTCCTGGTCTCACAATTGGGTTATCGATTTGGTTATTTTCCACTCCAGTGAATGTCAATGCTTCTGATGTTTCATATGTAAAAAATCCACCTCGAGATCCTCAACCTCATGTCAATCCTCCACCTTCTTCTCCCTTAGGGTCTCCTTCTGATTCTTCCTCTTCGCCTAGTAAAATCTCTATAGTTAGTAACCAAGTGGATAATAAGAAGAAGATATAGAGGAGGAAGAAGAAGAACACTAAGAAAGAGGAAAATATTCCAAACATTGCAGGATGTCTTGGAAGAAATCAACTAGCCTTTGGGCATCATGCTTGGAGTGTTGATGGTGTCGTCAAGTCTAAAAAGAAAAATCACAAGACAAAATTCCCTTGCAGGATTTGCAAGGGTGATCACCTTCTCAAGGATTTCCCTAGTATTCCCAAGGTAGTAGAAGTGTGGTCTCAGGCTTCTTCTCAATCCACATCATTAGCTACTGCAGATCATGTTGGTGACAACCCATCAACTAGTAATCTGGTTGGAAATAAGAAGGGTAAAGTCAAATTTCCTTGCTTGTTATGTAAGGAGATGCACCACACCTACCTTTGTCCCTGTATGGATGAAGCTTCATTTTTTTTGAAAAATATTGTTGATGTTCAACAACAACTTCCAACATGTTACTATAAACTCTCTCCCAACCCTCCATTAGTTTATGAACTAATTAATTTGGTTCCTTCCTCTATTATTCTAGTTGATCAAGTGGTCAATTTGGTTTCATCCTTTGTTGACCCAGTTGATAAAGTGGTCGATTTGATTTTGTCATCAGTCAATACCCCAATGATCAATATGAGTACCTCCTCAATTGATTTGGTCCATCAAGTGGTCAATTCAATATCCTCATCAGTCGATCCCACTCCTCCTTTGAAGAGTGAGGATGCATCTAAGGTCTTTATTGTCACTACAGATTCCTCTGGACAAGGGGGCATTCCACCCGTTCCAACGACACCCCCTCCAAGAAATGTGATTACCATTGATTGGAATGCTCTAATAGAACCTCATCTTCCTTCTTACGCAACTTTATAAATTTCTATCAAATTTTGTGGTAGGTATATTCCTAACATTGTAATAGATGAAGGATCCTTTCTTGGAATTCTATCGTTGAATTCTTGGAAAGATCTTGGTTCACCTCAACTTGCGCCAGTGATTCAAAATCTGTTGGCTTTTAACAAAAGGGTTAGTAAATATTTAGGGATCCTTCTTAGTTTCATGCTACTTTGGGGGGGAAATGGTCTAAATTGATGTGATGGTAGTCCATGACCCCTTGGACTTTAATTTTCTCCTCGAGAGAGACTATGTTTACGCCATGAAATATTTTGTGTCCAAGCTCTTTAGAGTGATGTGTTTTCCTCATAATGAACACATGGTGACCATTGATCAACTTTCATTCATTGGCCCTCATATGATGGTCAACCATTAGTCCTCCCTAAATTGTCCTTATATGCCAATGTTATCTGCCTCATCGTAGGAAAATTATGTGGCAACCTATCCGATGCATTCAACTCTGAATGAGAAGGAATATCTCCCTTATTCTGAATTAGATCTAGTAGTTGATATGGAGATATCTTTGATAGGTATTTTAGAGCATGATATCCCTACCCCTATCACGCCCCTCGACATGTATTCCTTCTAGATTGTTGTTCTTTTGTATCGTGAAGATCTCTTGGAAGCCAAGATCAAGGTTTGTCCCTTGACATGTATTCCTTTCAGAGTATTATCCTATTGGAAGTCATGATCAAGATGACAACAACAAGCATGGTTCCCATTTTTGTGTTAAGCTTGTTAAAAAATGAAACAAAGGACTGGGGATCCAACCCAACAACAAACATAGTTATTTTCCTGTGCCAAGCTCGTTAAAAAATGAAATAGAACCTTATGACCATAATTATTTTCCTATGTCAAGCTCGTTAAAAAATGAAATAACTGCTTCCCCCATTGAGTCGAGTCTTCCATTACAACTCGTAGTTGAACATTCATTTTATCCACCTTGGTCAGTTGATCCTTTTTCTTCCTCCCTCTCCGATGAACATTTTTTCTATTAGTAACCAGAGTTCTATTGGGTACAAAAATCGATGATAGGAGAAGAGTAGGTGGATGAACTGAATGATCCAGGGGATCAAATTTTGCTCAAAATTCAAAGTTCTCAGAATCTCTTTAAATTGAACGGGAGCATAGGCCTCATCGTCATGATCCCAACACAACTTGTTTGGGTTCAAACGGACGTCGGGAGAGAGACATATCGCATTCTGTTCAAAATGACAAACATGCAAAAAAAGGGATGCTGACTGTATAGTCCGTACGGATGCTGACGTGGCAGGTCGTACAACACATGGTAGGTCGTACAACACATGGCAAGCAGTTGTGTGGACAGTTGGCATATGACGTGGCTTGTTTGCAGTGAATGGGATATCGACACATGGCCCAATCAAAGGCCGCCATTTGTCATTCTGGCATTGGTTTAAAATTATGTTGTTGGTCGGAGTCGACCCCATGACCTCCGGGCAGGGGAAGAGACTTGGGAAGGGCCACCCAACCGGCGCACCACCATATGTGCCTTGTTATATATATGGTGAACATTATATTTAAATTGAAATGTGTTGAATGTTGAGGTGCGGACCGGGCTGGAGCTTAGCCCTAGCCCCCAGTTCCGTGTGTATACAATGTAACCACATTACTATATGCGTGCCCTCCGACTGTTTATCATATAGCCTTTTTATATGAGCCCCCGGTCGCACGACCATATCCATATGACCATATAGTGGGTACCATGACCATCGTTGGCGCGCATGCACGGTTTTGTATTTGGTTTGAACGGTTATAACATGCCACCACTTGTCCATTATACATTCGCTCTTTGAACTTTGGCCCTTTTCGGGTGTGCACGCGGTCACATGGTGACCTTTGTGACCATAGCCTTGGAGGTTAGGGGCTAGGCATGCCCATAACTGTCCTACAGTTCGCACCGGTTATGCAATTGTGCCCGGTGCTGGGTTTTTCCACAAATGCATGTGGGGGATAGGTTGAGCCAAGAAGGGTGCATTTTGGCAATCCAGAGATAGCAAGTTTGAAGGGGAACTTCCAGGAAGCCTATCTTCTTCAAGTTTTGGCCAAACGAGGTGCCGAAAAGGCCCAGCTAGGGGTTTTTGGACATTATGAAGCCATTGGAGCCATCTATTTGGCATTTTGAACATTGTAAAACACATTTTTGAGAACTTTGAGAAAATAATACAAAAGATCCATTGGAAGCTGGACCAGAAGATGTAGCCCAAGAGAGGGGTGAACTCCTTTATCATTTGTTGTGTTATGTGTTTTCTGTTCACGGTTTATTGTTGTTGTTTATATGCATCTTGAATGAGTAAATTCTATTAAATTTGTGTTGCAAAATTGATCGATTTTCATTTTAACACATGAACTAAATCTTGCAAATAATTTCAAGAATACAAGTCTTCTTCATTTTTAGATCAAGTTGGTATCAAAGCATAGGTTTTTGAAGACTTGATTATTTGCAAGTGTTTTGTTTTCTGATGCTCACAAGGTTGAAACTCACAA
>JASDQU011400652.1:44595-58942 GCA_032191745.1 Picea mariana | reverse complement strand
GCTAGTCAATATGGAGGAAGAGCACAGTTCAATCAGAGGTGCCGACACTAGATTTAATAATAATATTATAATTATTGCAGGAAGATAGCAGGCACTTTAATGCCATGTGACACGGTTTGATCAGACAGAGAAAGGGATTTGAATCCACATTTTACTTGACATGTGTGAAACGATACTGGTGGTGTCGCATTTTCTCCGAAGTCGAAAATTAGATTCACTGTTGTAACCAATCGGTGGTCGAATTTTTCTAATTTTAAAATCTCCACAATCAACGATGATGGGTGATAATGGAGCGTTACTTAATTCCTCACCGTTAGTTCCTGAAGAGAATTAAAGCGGAAAACAGGAATAGGAAATGAACAAGTTTTTTCTTACCAAATTAAGTATGCCAATCTAATAGCGCAATATATAAGAGACTAGTTTTTTAATAGTGTTAAAAATAGGAATTAAAACATTTAGCATTCAAATTTAATCGTGCAATATTTTATTTTAAGATGACAAAACTTATTATTATTTAGTTGTTAAAAATAGTTTAAGTTTTAAAAAATTATGATCAATCTTGTGCAATATAATTATGACCAATCTTGTTTAATATTAGACATAATTTTTAATTTTTTTAAAGATAAGAATTAAAATATTTAAGTAGAGTTATTTTTTTTCATCTTACTTCATAATGACTTAAAAATTAATAAGAAACTTGTAAAAGAAAAAAGAAAGAGTGTTAAAAATCCAAAAGATTGACCAATCTACACTATATATCAAACTAATTTTTTAATATTCTTAAAGATAAGAACTAAAATATTGTAATAAGAAATTTGTGAAAGAAAAAAAAGTGTTAAAAGTCTAAAAGATTGAATAATTTAATTGGACACTATATACTAAATTATTTTTTTAATATTATTAAAGATAAGAACTAAAATATTGTAATTAGAGTTAGTTTTTTTCATCTTACTTTTTTTTTAATAGAAAATTTCCTCAATTATATTTTCACTAATATAATTTTTTTACATTTTCATGATCATAAAGATATTCATAGCAAACAAGTACATAGACCATGCTCATAAACATAAACTACTTACATTCCCAAAAGAACTCGAAAGTCACCTAGCACAAAGGCTACAAAATGAGATACAAAACATGGATAATAACCTCAACAAACACCAGAAAAGAAACTAAACTAAATGTCACACGCCCCCAAAGGACCTCAAAGTGTTAAACAGAACACTTCACACCCCCATTGTCAACCTCAAAGCTCTGGTCCAAAACCTCTTCTAGCCAAAGAGGAAGAGGTCAAGAGGGTCCAGAAAAAAACCCATAGAGATGACAAAACACCCACTGCAACAAACCCCTGAAGCCTCCACCATCGCAATACACCGACGATAAAACCCGTCGTGCATCTGGAGACGAGGCCTCTAACACCAAAAAGAAGGCTTCCCAGGAAGAAAGTGGAACCTCACCAAAAGATGTTACAGCTTTGGTCGTTAACAACTTTGGTAGATGCATGGTGGAACTCGACCCCGAATAGGAGGCAACCACCACCATCCGTAGAGCCTCGCCCATAGAACCACTGCAGAGCCCGCCTGGTTCGGCTCTCCTCCACCATCGTTGGACCCTTTCTCGCACTACACCCGTCGCGTTGCGCCGCAAGCCAAATCGCCCTTCACCCGCCGCAAGACAACTACCTTGGTAGTGGCCCTCGTCCTTGCCCATGCACGCCCTGGTAGTGGCCAACGAACTCACCAACGTTCGCCCTGGAAGTGATCCTCACCCTAGCCGCACTCACCCTTCTCCATGGATTCAGGGATGTGGCTAGCAAAACCTAGCAGCAGAGCCCCCATCACAAAAACCAACGATAAATAAATATATGAGTAAGAGTAAGACTCAACAATTAATAAGAAACTTGTAAAAGAAAAAGAAAGATTCTCAAATATCCAAAAGATTTAGAGTATAAATAAATATATGATTGAGAAAACAAGATTTTAAATGTGATTAGGTCTAGAAATCCTCTACAACCTAATATGGGAGAGATGTTCATATAACATAATGCATTAAAATAACAATAACACATTAAAATAATAATAAATAAAATAATAATAATATATATTTTTTAAATATGTGAATTCCATTACATTTTATAGTTAAATATTGAAAAATATTCATGTAAAAACATTAAAATAATAATAAAATAATAATAAAAATTAAAAAAAATAAAATTAGATAGTTTTGGATCTAACCAAGGGATATAGATTAAAGTCAATATTGATTTTAGTTGAATTTACTATATTGCAGTTGGATAAACAGAATATGCAATCCAAATAAAGATTGTAATCCATATAAGGATCGCAAACCCTGAATAAAAATAAACCAATTTCAAAGAGAGATGACACTCCTACAAAAACCAAAATTATTAGGTGATATATTTATTATATTTACACACTCTGTACTCTATATTGATAATGAGATGCAAGTTTTCCATCGGATCCCACACAATGTTTGGATCTTTTGTACAAATCCCCATGACCAGAGTAGCCACATGTAGAAATATAAGCAGAAATTGAAAACACGTTGCCTTCCCCTGTCAGCCACCCATGCACGTTCTACGCCGAAATCCTTTTATTCACGGGAATAAATTGTTAGTGAAATAAAATCAATAAGATTTGACGAGCTAGTTAGAGGAGGTTAACAATAAGCAGCTTACTACGTAATGTTAGCGGCGGATGTATATACATAGTTAGCAGCTTACTACGCAACGTTAGTGGCAGATGTATATACATAGTTGGCTTACTTTGGTATATAAAGGATATAGGAAAGTATATCTAAATTTATATATATTATTTCTAGTAGCATTATATATATCACTTGTCATAGTATTAATGTTATATAGTAAATTGTATATTGTTGATGGTATTATATATATCATTTGTCATAGCATTGAATACTACATAGCAAATTGTATATTGTTGATGGTTAAAAAATGACAATCACAAATGATATTTGATACTTAGTAAACGGATGATGGAAAAAAACACACTTCTTTAAAAAATATCTTTGATATCATTATGATGCTACAATGAAAAAATTTGAGAAATGCTTTAAAATTTTACGAATGCCCCTCAAACGAATGCAGCCCAAAAATAAAAATCTCCATAACTAAGTATCTCGTTCTTATTTTCTCTCATTAAATCAGTGACTCAATTCTGGCTGAAATTTATTATAGATCTGTTGAAATCGGTTAAAATTGTTGATTTTAAATATGTTGAAATTGTTGGTATAAATGGATTGAGCATAGTAGAAATCCTTATTAAACTTAGATAATGCCATTTATGAATTTAATATATACAATTTCATAAAAAAGTCTTTCAAATTTTTGTAAAAAAAGACACATCACTGGTTTAACTTTCCATTATTTTAGTTGATGAAAGAGGTACGGGAGCGGCTATAATAAAGGTAGTCGCCAAAACCCATGCCTTGTGATGTAAGTTTTCATTATTTCCACGTGATGAAAGGGATTTATGGTGATGGCTGTGTTAAAGCATAGTTATCAAACTCGGTGGAATTGGTGAAAAAAATTTGAAAATACTAAGAAATAAACACATTGCATGCCCGTGTCTTGGCTAAGTGGTTGTATGTCATCGTTGAAGAGTTGTCTTCTATGGAAAAGATGGCTCATGTAAGTGGTAATTGTATTTGATAGATTCGTTCTTCAGTGTCTCTAACACAACTAAGTAACTATCATCATGCTTCAATTTTTGAACGCTTGGATCCAAGGTTGTTTCAACTTCAACCTGTAGTAGTTTCACTTTGTCCTAAGGTTGTTGCAGCTTCAACCTATGGTAGTTTTACTTTCTCTTGCACTGAGTTGTCCATTAGTTCCATGCTTGGGTAACAACGTCTTTGAATTCATCCCAACACTTTTAATTATCATCACCTAAGTTTGAACGCATTACGACCATGATTCATGGGCATTTTTTATACTTGCAATATGGATGTTAGGCGGTGGAAGAAAAATAGAGTATAAATAGAGAATATCAAACCAAACACAACACAGTAATAATTACACAATTTGTTAGAAAAATAGGATCGTGGAGCAATCACACAATTTACGACCATCAATTCTTGGTTGCCACTAGGTAAACGTTAAATTAATACACAGTGTTTAATTTAAGAAATATTCATAATTTTAACGATGTATAACAGTGTTTAAGTGAACTGTTATGATATGATATTAGTTTAGTGATCTTTATGTATTGTTATGATTGTTATCTTTAACTATTATGATTATAATTGTTAAGATTGTTATGATTATGATTGTTATGTATTGTTCTGATTGTTATCTTTGTGATTTTTAACTAATGTTCTTGGAGAAGAACAATGTTATGATTGTTAGAGATTGTGTAGTAATACAAGTTAAGTTCTAGTTCTATTCAATGTATTGGTATCGATATAGTGTTTTGCTATATAGGTAAAGTGTTATCACTCCATTATTAAAAAGGGTAGCTTTCTCTATATGTTATGATGGATCAAGGATTTTATTGTTCCTTATTATAATTGCTTAATTAGATCAATTTCTTTCGCCTACTATGTGCATTTAAATTTCATAGTTTAATTTCGTTTACGATATATAATAGATCAACTTTGCAAGATAAACAATTCAACATTTATCTTCTAGCTTATGTTTTCAAAGTCAGCAATGAATACTGTTCAAGAATTTACTAGCAATGAAGACTTTCATTCATGGAAATAAATGCCTAAATTATGCAATGAGATTATCTTGTGATAGAAGTCTTCTCATCGAGATGGTATGTTCTTAAGTAAATATATTATTGTCGTTCATGTAGTTATGCTTTCAATTTGATAAAGTTTGTATTTTTATATTTAGATATAAGAAGTTTGTTTTAATTGAGTGCATTTAATTTTCAATGTGTTTTTGCATAGTATGGCATGTTTGATTTTTCATAATGTAATTCCCTTTCCCAGATGGTAACATAATTCCAAAATGTGAAAAACAATGTGGAGTCTTTAAATGATTTATTAAGGAATTAAAATATCTTGGTACACCTCCACTTCGAAAAAGGGGAAAAAAATAAAAAAATGTACTTGGTATGCATCGCTTGTTGTTGTAACGATGGGGTTCGTTACACATGGTATCAGAGCGAGTTTCGACCTGTGACTTGGGATCATCACGACTTCCACTGAATAGTTTCTTGATTATAAAATGTCGTTAATTAAATTTATTTGTATTCATTCAGGTAATCATGGTTGGAGGACGCCGCAGAGGTAGATGACGGGGTGCTAGGGAAGGAGGCGTGATGCCTCCAGTAGCATCCACACCCGAGGGGTCTAACCCCCAAGGAGAAGAACAACTTGTCGGACATGAACAAATGGTTGTGGGAGATGTGGTTGGGTTGATGAGGTCCTTTCAAAGGATGTTAAAGGCCCTGATAAGTCGCTTGGATAGAGATGAGGCTAGGACGCCGACACCTCCTGAGGGTCCACCGCGCACCTCAGTCGGTACTGGTAGTGTTCATCGAGAACTCGAGAAGGTCAAGTTTCTTGATTTCTTTGGTGCCACGGATGGCACAGCCATCGAGGCATGGTTGGAGAATATGGTGATGTGTTTTGCACTTCACGACTATACCTCCAACATGAAGATCCGCATGGTGTCTTCCAGCTGAAAGGGAGCGCTCTTCTATGGTGGAAGACGCTCCTACCGCAACTGAACATGGTCGTCGAAGACATGTCATGGGAACTGTTTGAGGAGCAGTTCCGAGAGAGGTATCTGTCCGAGGAATTCATTGAGCGTGAGCTCAATGATTCCAACGCCTTGCAACAAGGAGACTGTACGGTTCCCAAGTACAAGGCCCGTTTCATGGAGCTGCTTCGGTATGCTCCACACCTGAATATCGAGAAGCTTAAGGTCAACAAGTTCATGTTCGTCCTTAATGCCAAAATTCGTATGAAGGTGAGGATTTTGATGCCTCAAACGTTGCACGATGTTGTCCAAAACGCCCTCTTAGCTAAGGAGGAGCTCATCAGTGGGGGTCAGAGAAGGACTCCAGCGAGACCAGTTGGATAAGCGACATTTGGTGTGTAGCAGCATCCGACACCATCTAGACATCCACTAGGGTATCAAGGCACTCCGAGAGGATCCACTTTTACTACACCACAACGATCAGTGCCTCAGCAGCAAACTCCTTACAAAGGACCACATCACCAGCAGCAGTGTCGACCGCAGCAACAATAGTCTAGGCCTATTCAGCATAATAGACCAGGGTTCCAGGTCGGTGGGTCGTCAGCATCTACTTCTGGAACTAGGAGTATTGGACCAAAGATCGGGTGTTGGACATGTGGAGAGCCACATTACCAATGTGACTGCCCAGTTGAGAGGACTAGAGAATCCATATCGGTCGAACCCACTACTGTAGGAGATTTGGGAAAGGCCCATCAGATTCATGCAGCGGTGAATAATCGCCAAGCCAAGCACCTGTCTACTGTGCTCGAGATGTCAGGTACCATCATTGACCAGACCCTTAGTATTTTGATAGATCCAAGTGCTACAAAGAGTTTTATTTGTGGTGCAACGCTAAAAATAATTAAGGAAAAGGCAGTCGAATAAGACGAGTTTATCTTTGTAGAAATGGCTTCGGAAGCCAAACAAAAGGTTGGAGGAAAGGTTACGGGTTGTAGACTTAACCTGGGAGAGTTTGTCATGAAGGAAAACCTGTACGTCACGATCTTAGGATCCTATGATTTCATTCTCGGTATGGACTGGTTGGAATCGAGGCGATACTCAACTGTAAGACGAAATGGTTGAGTTTGGTCGATGATGAGGGACAAAGATGCATGATTGTAGGTAGGAACTAGGGAGTTTCCCTAAATTCCATCCCTTCCCACAACTGTGGAAGAGCATGCGCAAGGGATGCAAGCTATATGCGATCCTTGCGTTAAACGAAAAGGGCATGGCAGAAGGACTAGAAAACCTTCCGGTAGTGCGAGAGTTTGTGGATGTCTTTCGAGAGAAGTTACCAGGGTTGTTGCCTAAGAGGGAATTGGAATTTACCATCAAACTAAAACCAGGAACTGAACCGATAGTAAGAACGCCTTATCGGATTTCGACCCTTGAGTTATAGGAGTTGAAAATGAAACTGAAGGAGTTGTTGAACCTAGGACTTATACATCCAAGTGTGTCACCGTGGGGTGCGCCTGTTATTTTCATATGGAAGAAGGATGGGTCGTGGAGACTCTACATTGACTATTGTCAATTGAACAAGACAACGATCAAGAACCAATATCCATTACCAAGGATAGACAATCCGTTTGATCAAATGAAGGGAGCGATGGTGTTCTCAAAGATCGATTTGAGATCAGGGTATCACCAGTTATGGATCAAGGAGGAAGACACTCCTAAGACCTCCTTTAAGACGAGGTTTGGAAATTATGAGTTTACTTTTTTACCGTTTGGACTGACAAACGCCCCATGGGTATTTATGAGTTTGATGAAGGGGGTGTTCCGTGAATATTTGTACAAGTTCGTCCAAGCATTCATTGATAATATTTTGATATATTCTCAGATGATGGAGGAGCATTACAAGCACTTGCTCTTGGTACTGCAGTGTCTATGAGAGAACAATTTTTGGGGGAAACTGTTGAAATGCTTGTTTTATCAATTGAAGATTCATTATTTAGGGCGTTTCATCTTCGACGAAGGTATTGTTGTGGATCCTGTGAAGGTAGAGGCTATTATGGAATGGCCTGCACCGACGAATTTCCCAGAAGTGCGTAGCTTCATGGGTTTAGTGGGATACTATCGATGGTTCATCGAGAGGTTTTCGAAGATAGCAAATCTGATTACGAAATTGCAGAAGAAGAACAAGAAGTTTGTTTGGACCGAGAAATGCATGGAATCATTTCGAAGGCTCAGGGAGTTGTTGACGACAACACCGATACTGAAGGTCCCTGACATGGATGAGGACTTCTTGGTATGCACTGACGCATCCAAGGAAGGCTTAGGTGGAGTCTTGATGCAAGACGGTCGAGTGATCGCTTACATCTCGAGAAAGTTTAGAAGGCATGAAGAGAACTACGCAACGCATGATTTCGAGTTGTTAGCCATTATATATGCCTTGAGAGTTTGGAGACACTACCTAATTGGATGGAAATTCGAACTAAAAATGGACCACTGTGGTTTACAACACATTTTTACGCAAAGCAACTTGAATGCACAACAAAGGAATTGGTCTGAATTGCTTAGCAAGTACAATTTTGAGATTAACTACATAAAAGGAATAATGAACAGAGTGGTTGATGCGTTGAGTCAGAGACCATTCATATTTTCAGTGATGCCTCTTCAGACGAATCTACGTGAAAAGATTATAACTTTACAGAGCGATGATGACTGGTATAAAGAGGTTAAGGAATTTATTGGACAAAACACCATGATCATACCGAGGTTTGAGGGATTTATTGTGGACAATGACGAATTAATGAGATATAATAATCGGAATTTACGTACATCCCAACGATGAGTTGAGAATTTTTATCTTAAACAAAGCTCATAGAGCAGTGTACATGGCTCATTCAAGAGTCACGAAGATGAGGGAAGACCTAAAACCCTTATTCTTCTGGAAAGGAATGAAGGCGGACATAGTCAACTGCGTGGCAGGATGTCTAGATTGTCAGCAAGTGAAGGCTAAACATAGACATCCAGTAGGATTACTACAACCACACGTTATTCTAGAATTGAAATGGGAGGTCATTTCGATGGATTTAATTGTTGGATTGCCACTAACGACAAGGAGACACAACTCAATTTTTGTAGTAGTCGATACTCTGACGAAGAGTGCTCATTTTATTCTTGTGCATACGATGTATTAGGCACCTTACATAGCTAGATTTTTAATCAGCGAGATTGTAAGGTTGCATGGCATGCCTAAGAGGATCATATCCGATCAAGGATCGATGTTTACAGAATGATTTTGGACTAGTTTCCAAGAGGCCTTGGGAACCCAACTTAACTTTAGTACCGCGTACCACCTGGAGACAGACAGGAAGACCGAACAAATGAACCAAATCTTGGAGGATATGTTGCGTATGTACGTGATGGGCCAACAGAAGCGTTGGGAAGAGTTATTTCCATTGGTAGAGTTTGCATACAACAACAATTATCAAAGCACCATTAAGATGGCGCCATTTGAGTTTCTTTACAGGAAATCATGTCAGACGCCTTTGATTTGGTATTGGCTTGAGGATAGGGTCCTGGTAGGACCAGATGCGATCCAAGAAATGGAATATCAAATTCAAACAATAAGGAAAAAGATCAAGGAAGCGAATGATCAGAAAAAAATTTATGTCGATGCGCATCGTGTCGACCGTAGTTATGAAGTTGGAAATCGAGTCTTCTTACGGGTGAAACCACACAAGAGTTCAATCAAGTTTGGAAAGGGTCCTAAACTCTCTCCATGTTCATGGGACCTTTCAAGGTTGTGGAAAGGAAGGGGCCCATGGCCTATCGACTAACTTCTCTTGATTATTTGAGGCGTATGCACAATGTTTTTCATGTATATGTTTTGAGACATTATGTTAGTGATCCTACACATGTGATTGACATGAGTTCCTTGCAGGTATCAGATGAGTGTGTGCTCATGGCGGAGCCAATCCACATTCTGGACAATTGCATTTGACAACTACGGTGTCGAACAATCGATCAGGTCAAGGTCCAGTGGGAAAACTATAGTCCGCACTCGACAACCTAGGAGGACGCATATGATATGCATCAACAATTTCCATTTTTGTTTGATAGCTAGACATATAGATATTGTGAGACACTTTATTTTGACACTTATATATTGTGAAACTTCAGGATGAAGTTTAAAACAAGAGGGGGTGTATGTAACATCCCTCTCTTGCACACACCTGATTAGACTTATTCTTTGAGGACACTTGCGTGCAAGTGATCTGGTTCATTATATGATTGACTGTTTCAATTATGGATTATGAGATGTTGTGGATCTGATGATATGTTATTTTGTTATATTTGTATCGACAGGTGCTATTGACTGGATTTTATTTAGTGTGCAGGACTCTGGACCAATTGAGGATGTCGATGGCATCGATGGACCTCCTTGGACTCTGGATCGATGCATGCCCCCATTGTGGACCTCAAAGCTCTGGTCCAAAACCTCTTCTAGCCAAGGAGGAAGAGGTCAAGAGGGTCCAAAAAAAAACCCAAAGAGATGACAAAACACCCACTACAACAAACCCCTAAAGCCTCGACCATCACAATCCACCGACGATAAAACACCGTGCATATGGAGACGATCCCTCTAACACCAGAAATAAGGCTTCCTAAGAAGAAAGTGGAACCTCACCAAAAGATGTTATAGCTTTGGTTGTTAACAACTTTGGTAGATGCATGGTGGAACTCGGCCCCGAATAGGAGGCAGCCACTGCCATCCGCAGAGCCTCACCCACAGAACCACTGCAGAGCCCGCCTGGTTCGGCCCTCCTCCACCATTGTTGGACCCTTGCTCGCCCTACACCCATCGCGCGGCGTCGCAAACCAACTCGCCCTTCACCCGCCGCAAGCCAACTACCTTGGTAGTGGCCCTCGTCCTTCCCCGCACACACCCTGGTAGTGGCCAACAACCTCGCCAGCGTTCGCCCTGGAAGTGATCCTCTCTCTTCTCCATGGATTCAGGGATGTGGCTAGCAAAACCTAGCAGCAGAGCCCCCATCACAAAAACCAACGATAAATAAATATATGATTAAGAGTAAGACTCAACAATTAATAAGAAACTTGTAAAAGAAAAAGAAATATTCTCAAATATCCAAAAGATTTAGAGTATAAATAAATATATGATTGAGAATTTTTTTTTTTAAATGTGATTAGACCTAGAGGTCTTCTACAACCTAGTATGGGAGAGATGTTCATATAACAAAATGCATTAAAATAACAATAACACATTAAAATAATAATAATATATATTTTTAAAATATGTAAATTCCATTATAAACTATAGTCAAGTATTGAGAAATATTCATGTAAAAACATTAAAATAATAATAAATTAATAATAAAAATTTAAAAAAAAATAGATAGTTTTGGATCTAACCAAGGGATATAGATTAAAGTCAATATTGATTTTAGTTGAATTTACTACATTTTAGTTGGATAAACAGAATATGCAATCCAAATAAAGATTGTAATCCAGATAAGGATTGCCTATACAGTACAATAAAAACCCTAAATAAAAATAAACCAATTTCAAACAGAGATGGCACTCCTAAAAAACCAATTTCACATTAACTGTTGTGATTGTAGATCTGCCTTCTGCAACAAAATTATTAGGTGATATATTTATTATATTTACACACTTTGTACTCTATATTGATAATGAGATGAAAGTTTTCCATCAGATCCCACACAATGTTTGGATCTTTTGTACAAATCCCCATGACCAGAGCAGCCATATGTAGAAATATAAGCATAAATTGAAAAAATGTTGCCTCCTCCTGTCAGCCACCCATGCATGTTCTACGCCGAAAGCCTTTTATTCACAGGAGTAAATTGTCATTGAAATAAAATCAATAAGATTTGACGAACCAGTTAGAGGAAGTTAGCAATAAGCAGCTTACTACGCAATGTTAGCGGTGGGTGTATATACACAGTTAGCAGCTTACTACACAATGTTAGTGGTGGATGTATATACACAGTTGGCTTACTTTGGTATATATAGGATATAGGAAAGTATATCTAACTTTTAAATATTACTTCTAGTAGCATTATATATATCACTTGTCATAGTATTGAATGTTACATAGTAAACTGTATATTGTTGATGGTATTATATATATCATCTGCCATAGCATTGAATACTACATAGCAAATTGTATATTGTTGATGGTTAAAAAATGACGAATTGATGGTTAAAAAATGACGATCACAAATGATATTTAATACTTAGTAGACAGATGATGAAAAAAAAAACACTTCTTTAAAAAATATCTTTGATATCATTATGATGCTACAATGAAAAAATTTGAGAAATGCTTAAAACTTTTACGAATGCCCCTCAAACGAATGCAGCCCAAAAATAAAAATCCCCATAACTAAGTATCTCGTTCTTATTTTCTCTCATTAAATCAGTGACTCAATTCTGGCTGAAATTTATTATAGATCTGTTGAAATCGGTTAAAATTGTTGATTTTAAATATGTTGAAATTGTGGGTATAAATGGATTGGGCATAGTAGAAATCCTTATTAAACTTAGATAATGCCATTTATGAATTTAATATATACAATTTCATAAAATAGTCTTTCAAATTTCTATAAAAAAAATCACATCACTGGTTTAACTTTCCATTATTTTAGTTGATGAAAGAGGTACGGGAGCAGCTATAGTAAAGGTAGTCGCCAAAACCCATGCCTTGTTATGTAAGTTTTCATTATTTCCATGTGATGAAAGGGATTTATGGCAATGGCTGTGTTAAAGAATAGTTACCAAACTCAGTGGAATTGGTGAAAAAAATTTGAAAATACTAAGAAATAAACACATTGCATGCCCGTGTCTTGGCTAAGTGGTTGTATGTCATCGTTGAAGAGTTGTCTTCCATGGAAAAGATGGCTCATGCAAGTGGTAATTGTATTTGATAGATTCGTTCTTCAATGTCTCTAACACAACTAGGTAACTATCATCATGCTTCAATTTTTGAACTCTTGGATCCAAGGTTGTTTCAACTTCAACCTGTAGTAGTTTCACTTTTTCCTAAGGTTGTTGCAGCTTCAACCTATGGTAGTTTTACTTTCTCCTGCACTGAGTTTTCCATTAGTTGCATGCTTGGGTAACAACGTCTTTGAATTCGTCCCAACATTTTTAATTATCATCACCTAAGTTTGAATGCATTACGGCCATGATTCATGGGCATTTTTTATACTTGCAATATGGATGTTAGGCAGTGGAAGCAAAATAGAGTATAAATAGAGAACATCAAACCAAACACAACACAGTAACAATCACACAATTTGTTAGAAATATAGGATCGTGAAGCAATCACACAATTTACGACCATCAATTCTTGGCTGCCACTAGGTAAACGTTAAATTAATACACAGTGTTTAATTTAAGAAATCTTTATAGTTTTAATGATGTATAACAATGTTTAAATGAACTGTTATGATATGATATTAGTTTAGTGATCTTTATGTATTGTTATGATTGTTATCTTTAACTATTATGATTATGATTGTTAAGATTGTTATGATTATGATTGTTATGTATTGTTATGATTGTGATGTTTGTGATCTTTAACTAATGTTCTTGGAGAAGAACAATGTTATGATTGTTAGAGATTGTCTAGTAATACAAGTTAAGTTCTAGTTCTATTCAATGTATTGGTATCGATATAGTGTTTTGCTATATAGGTAAAGTGTTATCGCTCCATTATTAAAAAGGCTATCTTTCTCTATATGTTATGATGGATCAAGGATTTTACTGTTCGTTATCATAATTGCTTAATTAGATCAATTTCTTTCGCCTACTATGTGAATTTAAATTCTATAGTTTAATTTCGTTTACGCTATATAATAGATCAACTTCGCAACATAAAAAATTCAACATGTTGTTGGATCATGTTGTCATTGTTGTCAATGGTTTGATTGATTGATGTCATTGATTGATGATTTATGTAATATAATATGTATTGTCCTTGATGAGAATGCATAGATGAAGATGGATCAATGAGTTGTCATTGATACATGATGAAGATGGATCGATGTATTTCCATTGGTATATGATGCATTGTTGGGAAAATGTATAGATGAATCATTATTGTCTTATCATGATTGATAAGGTGCACAAATGGATGAACTCCAAAGTGGTCCCCTTATGGTGAAATCCCTCACAGGAAGACGCTTTGCGGATTGAGTTATCCTAGAAGAATGGTTGAAGGACCCATGCTCTCATTATTGTCTTATCATGATTGATAAGGTGTACAAATGGATGAACTCCAAAGTGGTCCCTTTATGGTGAAAGCCCTCACGGGAAGATGCTTTACGGATTGAGATATCCTGGAAGAATGGTTGGAGGACCCATGCTTGTATGAGGAATAACGAGATGAAGATCAAGGAAATTGTTGGTGAAACTATCCTATATGGATAGTGCTTGTCATGCCATTCCTGGTGGTATGTGGAATGTCACATAACTCCTCCTGGTTTGAGAGTTATGGCCTTACGAAGATGAAGGACCCTCACATGAAGGCTTGAAGCCCCCAAAGTCAAAGAAGTCAAAGTGACCTAAAAGAAGAAATGATAAAATAAGGTGACAAAATCAAGAAGGAATATTTATGGAAAG
>JASDQU011400652.1:0-44495 GCA_032191745.1 Picea mariana | reverse complement strand
AAATAATCAAGAGAAGTGACAAAAACAAGAAATGATAAAGTAAGGTGACAAAATCAAGAAGGAATATTTAAATGTTAAAGTATTGGAGAATTTTCTATTTATGGAAAGTGGTTAACCCTAAAATAAGGAAAATAGGTTAAGTGACCTAGAAATGGGTTAAGTGACCTAAAAATGGGTTAAGTGACCTAAAGGATGAAAGTATAAATAAGATAGCAATGGTCTCTTGTAGATCATCTTTTTTGTGGATCAATGGAGAGCTTCTCGTGGGAATATATTTTGGAGTATTGATGGAGAGCTTCTTGAGCATTTTTGGTGTGGAACACTTGAGTATATTGAAGATCTATAGGTGATTGAGGTAACCAAGGATATCTAAGCCGAAATGCTGAGGAAAGTGAAGAAAAGAAGGCCGAAATGCAAGGAAGGATAAATTCTTTTGATGGTGCTTTCTAAAGTATGTTATTTACAAGTCATCTCACCATTTTTGCTATAACTTTTTTTCTACAATGATTCAGATCCTGAAATTGCTATGAAAGTGAGAAAACATAGCCAAGTATCTGTGGTTAAACATTTATCTTGTGGGTCTTTGTAGTTTTGGATTTACACTCCGTGGAAAATAGGATTTGTGGCTAGTCCTGAAACTAGTCAAAATCAGGTGTTTCGGGTAAAAATGTCATAACTTCTTCATAACAGATCCAAATTCAGTGAGACCAACTGTGTTGGTTATATTATATTCTATAGTATTCTTTGTAATAGTTTTATATCTATTCATCAAATATTTTGTGCGGGGCATTCTCTACAAGGTCGCTCTCTAGAATAAGCCAGAATTCAGCAAGGTATGCCATTTTTGCTATAAATCCTTTTATGAGAGGTTCCAAGTAGTGCCACTTGGAGGAATTGCATAAAACACACTGACTAAAATTGTGTATCAGTTTCAGATCTTTATTCAATACAGGTACAAAGTTATGATTATTTCAAGTTAGGGTTGTTGACTAATCCAAAACTAGTCATGGTTGAGACAAGCAGTTGATGAGTTGGCACATACATGAGGTGTATAGTTGATGATGTTGGTACATATTGATGAGTAGTTGACACATGATTAGTATATACTTGGNGTTGTTTGGCACAGGTTGGTGCATGGTTGATGCTCTTGTTTATGGTATAGATTGATATATGTTGAGGATTGTTGCCTCATCTCAGTTGGTGCTGAGAATGCAAGTTGAGTCTTGCATATAGAGTTGGTTCTCTTGTAGAGTTGTACTCTATTCAGTTTTTGCTGATAAACCCCAAGGATTGTAGTTTGTAATAAAAAGAAAATTGGACATACATCTTGTGTTCTTTGTGTTCATTGTGGTGATGACTTGTTGATGATATATTGCTGATATATGTTGCTGATATGTGCTCACATCTAATTGGTTATAAATGACAACAATGGGTAATGAATAAATGTTGAATGCTAATTGATGAGTTTTTGTGCAAGAGGGAAGTTTTGGGAAAAAGAGCCCCACACTCATTCACCCCCCCTATCAGTGTGGTAGGTGTGTCCAACACATGTATCTTCTAGCTTATGTTTTCAAAGTTAGCAATGAATAATGTTCGAGAATTTATTAGCAATGAAGACTTTCATTCATGGAAATAAATACCTAAATTATGCAATGAGATTATCTTGTGATAGAAGTCTTCTCATCGAGATGGTATGTTCTTAAGTGAATATATCATTGTCATTAATGTAGTTATTCTTTCAATTTGATAAATTTTGTATTTTTATATTTAGATATAAGAAGTTTGTTTTAATTGAGTGCATTTAATTTTCAATGTGTTTTTGCATAGTGTGGCGTGTTTGATTTTTCATAATGGAATTTCTTTTCCCAGATGGTATCATAATTCCAAAATGTGAAAAACAATGTGGAGTCTTTAAATGATTTATTAAGGAATTAAAATATCCTTGTACACCTCCACTTGGAAAAAGGGGAAAAAAATAAAAAATTGTACTTGTTATGTGTCAATTGTTGTCCTAATGACGGGGTTTGTTACATATGGTATCAAAGCAAGGTTCGACCCGTGACTTGGGATCATCATGACTTCCACTGAATAGCTGCTTGATTATAAAATGTCACTAATTAAACTGATTTGTGTTCATGCAGGTAATCATGGTTTGAGGATGTCACGGAGGCAGACGACGGGGTGTTAGGGGAGGAGGCGTGACACCTCCAATAGGATCCACACCCGAGGGGTTTAACCCCCAAGGAAAAGAACATCTTGTCGAATAGGAGCATATAGTTGTGGGAGATGTGGTTGGGTTGATGAGGTCCTTTCAAAGGATGTTAGAGGCCCTGATCAAGTGTTTGGATAGAGATGAGGCTAGGGCACTGGCACCTCCTGAGGGTCCACCGCCAACCTCAGTCGGTACTAGTAGTGTTCACCGAGAACTCGAGAAGGTCAATTTTCTTGAGTTATTTGGTACCACAGACGACGCAATCATCGAGGCATGGTTGGAGAATATGGTGATGTGTTTTTCACTTCGCGACTATACCTCCAACATGAAGGTACGCATGGAGGTCTTCCAACTGAAGGGGAGTGCTCTTCTATGGTGGAAGATGCTCCTGTCACAACTTAACATGGTCGTCGAAGACGTGTCATGGGAATTGTTCGAGGAGCGGTTCCGGGAGAAGTATTTGTCTGAGGAATTCATTGAGTGTGAGCTCAATGATTTCAATGCTTTGTGATAGCGAGACTGTATGGTGCCCGAGTATGAGGCCTGTTTCATGGAGCTACTTCGGTATGCTCCACACATGAATACTGAGAAGCTTAGGGTTAACAAGTTCGTGTTCATCCTTAATGCCAACATTCGTGCGAAGGTGAGGATTTTGATGCCTCAAACGTTGCACGATGTTGTCCAGAAGGCCCTCTTAGCTGAGGAGGAGCTCATCAGTGGGGGTCAGTGCATGACTCCAGTGAGACCAGCTGGATAGGCGACATCTAGTGTACAATAGCATCAAACACCAGCTAGACATCCACTAGGGTATCGAGGCACTCCGAGAGGATCCACTTTTACTACACCACGACGACTAGTGCCTTGGAAACAGACTCCTTATAGAGGACCACATCACCAACAACAGTGTCAACCGCAACAATAGTAGTTTAGGTCTGTTCAAAATAATAGACCAGGGTTCTAGGTCGGTGGGCCGTCAGCTTCTACTTCTGGGACTAGGAGTATTTGACCGAAGATTGGGTGTTGGACATGTGGAGAGCCACATTACCAATGTGACTGCCCAGTTGAGAGGACTAGAGCATCTGTATCAGTCAGACCCACTACCATAGGAGATTTGGGCAAGGCCCATCAGATTCATGCAGCGGTGAATAACCATCAGGCCAAGCACTAGTCTACTATGCTCAAGAAGTCAGGTACCATCATTGACCAGACCCTTAGTATTTTGATAGATCCAAGTGCTACAGAGAGTTTTATTTATGGTGTGGCGCTAAAAAGAATTAAGGAAAAGGAAGTCAAACAAGACGATTTTAACTTTATAGAAATGGCTTTGGGAGCCAAACAAAAGGTTGGAGGAGAGGTTACGGGATGTAGCCTTAACCTGGGAGAATTTTTCATGAAGGCCAACCTGTACGTCACAATCTTAGGATCCTATGACGTCGTGATCGGTATGGACTGGTTCAAATCGAGGCGATACTCAACTGTAAGATGAAATGGTTGAGTTTGGTCGATGATGAGGGACAAAGATGCATGATTGTAGGTAGGAACCAGGGAGTTTCCCTTAGTTTCATCCCTTCCCTACAACTGCAGAAGAGCATGCGCAAGGGATGCAAGCTATATGTGATCCTTGCGTTAAACGAAAATGGCATGGCAGAAGGACTAGAAAACCTTCTAGTAGTGTGAGAGTTTGTGGATGTCTTCCTGTTGGCGACGGAAGTCACTCCTGGACTGCAGCAGGAGCAGAGCCCGATGCCCATCAGTTTATGTCACGATTTGTGTATGAAAGGGGTGATCAAATGGAAGTAAACTCGGACGATATTTTTTCAACTCTGAAACCAGGCCAAGCATGCATGGGCAGGTGAGGTCTTGGACATACTTCAGACAGTGAGTTGTAGTAAGGGTGAGTGGGAGGAAGACTTGTATCAAAGAGATGCAAAGGTCTGCTATCAACATCAGGTTTCTAGCAGACTGTAGGAGAATGCATTTAAACGCGAGATCTTCTTACATTCAAATGCAGAAAACCAGAGAATACAATAGTGCCACGATAAAACCTTTATCATAACACAACTGCAATAATTCATGTGAATCAGTCAATCATGAACTCCCTTAGTATGAGATGAAAACTAGATGGAATAGGGAAACTGTCTTTCATAAAAAAAGAGATCTTACATACAGATGCATAACCAGAAAACTAGAGTGCCTATTAAAACATTACAATCGAGAGCTTCGCTCTACCATCCATTCTCACAAAAATGGCGAAAATGCCTACATATACTCAAAAACCACCACAACAGCAAAAACAAGACGCTGCATTAAAGAATTGCATCTGCATGGCTTCTGATAGCCAGCCCATGCAAACTCAGGATGATCATGCGCCTATGGCAGACGCCATCAGATTTCGGATTGTCCTTCTGCAGGTGAGTCGACGTGAATTAGTCTTTTGCCAGACCTTCCTTTTATGGCGGAGTTGATATTCAACCACCAGCAACTGCCGCAATAACTACTTTTTGGGATCGAAGACAGCCTCGGTCAACTCTGCCTTCTGGGACGTGGAGGTCTCCTAATGGTGCCACCTGGATCAGTCGAACTGTCTTTCTTTGGACGCTACTTCGTTGGACTGTTGCGAGGGACCCCTATGGCTAATGTGGACGAGGGTGTGACGATGGTTAAAGGCGTGAACACTATGGAGGTGATGGAGAAGAAACGAGAGCTGTGACATCAGCTGAGGAATGCCACGCAGTTTGAATAGGACAAAGGAGGAAGGAGCATGGAGTGCGAGAGTACATGAGGAGGTGACTTGAAGTGAGAAGGACACATGGCGGGAGACAAGAGGATGACGAGCTGAGGTGGTGGGCAGAGAACAGGTGGCAACGGGGAGGATGATACCAAAGGTGACACGACAGGCAAGGGACCCCACAATAATAACACACCATTCTGGACCCCCCCCCTCTTTCATTAAAGACAGGATGGTAAAGGGGGGCCGGAAAGGCCTGAGCATCGTTGATCTAGGTGCTCTAATCCTGACCTTTGAAGAGTTGCGTGTTTGATTCCTGACCCCCCCCCTCCGATTAAAGGCAGAAAGGCAAGGGGGGTCCGGAATGAAGCCTCAGCCGCTGATTTAGGCGCCCAGATCCTGACCTTTTAAGAGTTGCGCAATTGATTCCGGAACCCCCCCCTCTGCTTAAAGGTAGAATGGCCAGGGGCCTATGGAATCCACTTCTGACCATAGGTCTGAGCGCGTAGATCCTGGCCGCCCAGATCCATGCCCCCTTTAAGTCCAATGCGTTCGAGTTTCATCGATGGATGGACGTTTGAGATGACTTCGGCACTTTCACTATGAAAAATCCCGAAAGGCCCCACCTATGGCTCAGATCTTGCACCAAGTGTCCTTCATATGAATGACCGATATGGCTTTGTCATAAAAAAAGGGGGCTACCTCCATTATCAGGATTACTTACTAGCTGGAAGCTTGAAACAAGATTTTTTCCATGCTGCGCTTGGGCACTCCTCATACAACTTGCAGACCCGAATACTCTTGTGCCTAGGACAAGAAATGTCGCTAACATTAGGCTCCATGGGGGATAGAGTCGTCCCTGTGATGCTCTAAGAACTCATTCCACAACTTCAGTGCCTTGTTGTTGGGCTATGGAGTCATGCTCAAAACATCCCGCTGCTGAAAATATAGGCCGAAAAATAAAAGTAACAAAATAAAGCTACATGCTCAAAGCAGCTTATTTATATACAATCCTAATGCTAATAAAATATTTTACATGGGCTAAGTGAAAGAAAACTTCCACCATAGCCATTCAAGCAACTTATTGGATAGAAGCTCCTTTCTTCTGTTGATGATCACCATCAGATAGTGTAACCGTGACAGCAGAACAACTACACTCTTCAACTTCTCCTCATAGGGTGAAGTTGATATGGAATAGGGCGGCTCCAAGGCATAAAGGACATGCCACTCCATGTATTCGCCGACAAGGTCATAGAATGAGTGGCGAATTTTAGAAAATTGGTGACAGGCAGCCTCCTCTGCTACAGAGTTTCTCACATGTGGTTGAATATCTTTGATAGGCACAGGTGAGTGCACAATTGATGTAGGCGCACTGATCTCAAGTGGTAGCTGCTCACTGACTGGCTCTGGAATGAAATATGTGCTCAACTGTTCCTCTGGTTGCTTTTCCTCTTCTTGGCTCTCCCCCGGGTCAGATTCGTATTCATCATAAATAGGGACCATGGGGTGGTTCTGCTTGCTGACTGGCTCTTCAGTATCTTTATAGTGATCAAATGTAGGATAAGCGTGTTGCTCATCATCACTATAATATACATAAAAAAGGAGTTGTCCTTCATTGATATGACCCTCCTCCAGAATAGTGATCCCGTAAAAAAATTGTGTTTCAGGGACAGTGGGACATGCTGCTTCTGGCTGCTCATACATAATCCTTTTCTCTTTAATCCCAGGTAAAAATATATCGTGAGAAACCCCCTGGGGGAAAAGAGAAGAATCCTCTTCCACAACTAACCCCTCTTTTAAAAAGAGAGGGTCTTCGTCATCATGAGCAGAGCTGCTAGGAACATCTGCTTCAAGCTGATATCTAGGTGAGTCATCTACCATGGACCACATTTGAACTATAAACTCACAATTTTCACAAGAGGCATGTTGATCGTTATGAACATCTAAAAGAATAGAGGCATCTGATATGATGTCAAATGCTTCCGTTCTAGGGCTAACACAATTAATATCATTCAACACCTCCATATTTTCCTGGCAAATGCTTTCCTCCACAATAAAAGCTTCATCATGGACCTGGTCTTCAGGGCCAGCAGAGGCTTCATGAAGCGAAGAAAACTCCTCACAATAGTTTTCAAACAAACAATCAGCTAGATAGTAGTCTTTACAAAATGAATTGAAAACTGTATGAAAACCTGTTAAAGAGCAGATGCTCGCAGCGGGAAGAGATCGACACCACTCAAGAGCAGCTCCCTTCAATGAACACTTGAAGAGCTTAATCCGGACATCCTCATTCGTGATATTGTGTCAGTGAATAGCCTCATGGAAGTCCAGCAAATGCTCAGCTGGTTCCTCCCAACTTGTTGCATGAAATTCAGGGAGGAAATCTTCCCATTGGTCTCTATCAGGAAGTGCATTAGGAAACCCAACTATCTGGGAAAAGTCACAGAAAGCAAACCTTTGAGCCATAATTTTCTCCATATCGAAACAGTGGAGTCGCCAATTGATCCTCGAATCATGGGATCGCCAGGTGAAATATGCGCAACTTCAAATGTGTCTAGTCCTTGTTCACCATCAAAGGCCAGATCTTAACGTTGTCGTTACCCCAGGAAGCTTCTCAGGCTGAGAAAGCAGTTGATGAAACCTTCTCGAGAAATCTCCTTAGGGTCAGCTTTCAAGTGTGCTAACAGTAGTCACAGCTGAAATAGTGATGTGGAAACAATGGAGTTGCCATAGTGGAGTCGCTAGGTGCACAGTAGCAATCTTTAAGGGCTTTGATGTCTGATGCACCTTCAGAATCAGAGGCTCAATGTCGTTCTGCCCAGGGAAAATCTTCAACTTCATCCTCGGCAACGGCGCCATAAATGTTGCCAATGAAAGTCACTCCTGGATTGCAGTAGGAGCAGAGCCCGACGCCCATCAGTTTATGTCACGATTTGTGTATGAAAGGGGTGATCGAATGGAAGTAAACTCGGATGATATTTTTTCAACTCCGAAACTAGGCCATGCATGCATGGGCAGGTGAGGTCTTGGACATACTTCAGATAGTGAGTTGTAGTAAGGGTGAGTGGGAGGAAGACTTGTATCAGAGAGATGAAAAGGTCTGTTGTCAACATCAGGTTTCTAGCAGACTGTAGGAGAATGCATTTAAACGTGAGATCTTCTTACATTCAAATGCAGAAAACCAGAGAATACAATAGTGCCATGATAAAACCTTTATCATAACACAACTGCAATAATTCATGTGAATCAATCAATCATGAACTCCCTTAGTATGAGATGAAAGCTAGATGGAATAGGGAAACTGTCTGTTGGTTGTGGAGCCTGATTATCTTCCTGATGCAGAGGTCCTTTGCTTTCAGCCGTGTCTATACCCCATGAAGTATTTACACCCCAGAAGTATGTACACTCTTCCATGCGGGGGAGTGCAGAGGGGGGGTACCCCCTCTGCGGGGTCTGGGGGGTCCATCCCCCCGGCTGGGGGGTCTGGGGGCAAGCGGGCCCCCAACGGGGGTTTGGGGGTGAAGCCCCCAAAGCAAAAATTGCCTTATAAAAGTATATTGTAATTTCATTGTAAATATGGACCGTTCATTATAAGGTCGAAGATCTAACGGTAAAGATTATGTTAGGGTTTTTTTCCCTAGAAGGCAACCCTCTTTTATGAGGGAAATGTATTACAGCTAAGTATGAGGGTGAATATTGTATTCTGAGAGATGAGACTGTGAGAGAAAGAAGAGGAAGTTACAACGGGTTTTGTTGTAGGTTGTATCCCTTCATTTGCTGGATAATAACAAAGGAAGGACCTAGCAATTTCTCTGGTGGACGTAGCCCACACTGGGTGAACCACGTAAATCTGTGTCTCTCTTGTATTGTGTGTCTTCTGTGTTTTTTTTTGCATTTGTTTTATTTTATTGCTCCGCGGTCCTGTTTTTCTAACACTGTCTTTCATAAAACAAGAGATCTTACATACAGATGCATAACCAGAAAACTAGAGTGCCTGTTAAAACATTACAATCGGGAGCTTTGCTCTACCATCCATTCTCACAAAAATGGCAAAAACGCCTACATATACTCAAAAACCACCACAGCAGCAAAAACAAGATGCTGCATTAAAGAATTGCGTCTGCATGGCTTCTGATAGCCTGCCCATGCAGACTCAGGATGATCGTGCGCCTATGACAGACACCATCAGATTTCAGATTGTCCTTCTGCAGGTGATTCGATGTGAATTAGTCTTTTGCCAGACCTTCATTTTATGGCAGATTTGATATTCAACCACCAACAATTGCCGCAATAACTTCTTTTTGGGATCGGGGATGGCCTTGGTCAACTCTGCCTTCTGGGACATGGAGGTCTCCTAATGGTGCCACCTGGATCAGCCGAACTGTGTTTCGTTGGACGCTACTTCGCTGGACTGCTGCGAGGGACCCCTATGGCTGATGTGGACGAGGGTGTGATGGGGGTTAAAGGCATGAACACTGTGGAGGTGATGGAGAAGAAACGGGAGCTGTGACATCAGCTGAGGAATGCCACGTGGTTTGAATAGGACAGAGGAAGAAGGAGCATGGAGTGTGGGAGTACAGGAGGAGGTGACTTGGAGTGAGAAGGACACATGGTGGGAGACGAGAGGACGACGAGCTGAGGCGGTGGGCGGAGAACAGGTGGCAACAGGGAGGACGATACCAAAGGTGACACGACAGGCAAGGGACCCCACAATAATAACACACCATTCCGGACCCCCCCCCTCTTTCATTAAAGACAGGATGGCAAAGGGGGGCCAGAAAGGCCTGAGCATCGTTGATCTAGGTGCTCTGATCCTGAACTTTGAAGAGTTGTGTGTTTGATTCCGGACCCCCCCCTCCGATTAAAGGCAGAAAGGCAAGGGGGGTCCGGAATGAAGCCTCACCCGCTGATTTAGGCGCCCAGATCCTTACCTTTTAAGAGTTGCACACTCGATTTCGGACCCCCCCCTCCCCCCTCTGCTTAAAGGTAGAATGGCGGGGGGTCTCCAGAATCCGCTCCTGACCGTAGGTCTGAGCACGCAGATCCTGGCTGCCCAGATCCATGCCCCCTTTAATTCCAATGCGTTTGAGTTTCATTGATGGATGGACAGCTGAGATGACTTCGTCGCTTTCACTATGAAAAATCTCGAAAGGCCCCACTTGTGGCTCAGATCTTGCACTGAGTGTCCTTCAGATGAACAACCGAGATGGATTTGTCATAAAAAAAAGGGGGCTACCTCCATTATCAAGCTCGCTTACTGGCTGGAAGCTTGAAACGAGATTTTTTCCATGTTGCGCTTGGGTGCTCCTCGTACAACTTGCAGACCCGGATACTCTTGTGCCTAGGACAAGAAATGTCGCTAACACTTCCCAGAGGAGTTACTAGGTTTGTCGCCTGAGAGGGAATTGGAATTTACCATCGACCTAAAACCAGGAACTTAATCGATAGTAAGAACGCCTTATCGTATGTTGACCCCTGAGTTATAGGAGTTGAAAATGAAACTAAAGGAGTTGTTGGACCTAGGACTTATACGTCCAAGTGTGTCAACGTGGGGTGTGCCTGTTATTTTCATAAGGAAGAAGGATGGGTCGTGGAGACTCTGCATTGACTATTTTCAATTGAACAAGGAAACAATCAAGAACCAGTGTCTGTTGCCAAGGATAGATGATATGCTTGATCAAATGAAGGGAGTGATGGTTTTCTCAAAGATTGACTTGAGATCAGGGTATCACCAGTTACGGATCAAGGAGGAATACATTCCTAAGACCTCCTTTAAGACGAGGTTTGGAAATTATGAGTTTATTGTTTTACCGTTTGGACTGAAAAATGCCCCAGGGGTATTTATGAGTTTGATGAACGGGGTGTTCCGTGAATACTTAGAAACGTTCATCCAAGTATTCATTGATGATGTTTTGATATATTCTTGGATGATGGAGGAGCATTATGAGCACTTTCTCTTGGTACTGAAGTGTCTAAGAGAGAACAAATTCTTTGGGAAATTGTTGAAATGCTCATTTTATCAATCCAAGATTTATTATTTAGGGCGCGTCATCTCCGACAAAGGTATCATTGTGGATTCCGCGAAGGTCGAAGCTATTATGGAATGGCCTGCACCGACGAATGTCCCAGAAGTGCGTAACTTCATGGGTTTAGTGGGATACTATCGATGGTTCGTCGAGGGGTTTTTGAAGATAGCAAATCTGATTACGAAATTTCAGAAGAAGAACAAGAAGTTTGTTTGGACCAAGAAATGCGTAGAATCATTTCGAAGGCTCAAGGAGTTGTTGACGAAAACACTGATACTAAAGGTCCCTGACATGGACGAGGACTTCTTGGTATGTACTGATGCATCCAAGGAAGGCTTAGGCAGAGTCTTGATGCAAGATGGTCGAGTGATCGCTTACATCTCGAGAAAGTTAAGAAGGCATGAGAAGAACTACGCGACGCACGATTTGGAGTTGTTAGCCATTATATATGCATTGAGAGTTTGGAGACACTACCTGATTGGATGGAAATTCAAACTAAAAATGGACCACTGTGGTTTACAACACATTTTTACGCAAAGAGACTTGAACATGCGACAAAGGTGCTGGTCGAAATTGCTTAGCGAGTACAATTTCGAGATTAATTACATAAAAGGAATAATGAACAGAGTGGCTGATGCGTTGAGTCGGAGACCACGCATATTTTCGGCGATGCCTCTTCAGACGAATCTACATGAAAATATTATAACTTTATAGCGCGATGATGATTGGTATAAAGAGGTTAAGGAATTTATCGGACAAAACACCATGATGATATCGAGGTTTGAGGGATTTACTGTGGACAACGATGGATTAATGAGATATAATAATCAAATTTACGTACAGCCCAACGATGAGTTGAGAATTTTTATCTTAAACAAAGCTCATAGAGTAGTGTACATGGCTCATCCAAGAGTCATGAAGATGAGGGCAGACGTAAAACCTTTATTCTTCTAGAAAGGAATGAAGGCGGACATAGTCAACTACGTGGCAGGATGTCTAGAATGTCAACAAGTGAAGGTTGAACATAGACATCCAGTAGGATTATTACAACCACACGTTATTTCGGAATCAAAATGGGAGGTCATTTCGATGGATTTCATTGTTGGATTGCCACTGACGGCAAGGAGACACAAATCGATTTTTGTAGTAGTCGATACTCTGACGAAGAGTGCTCATTTTATTCTTGTGCATACGATGTATCAGGCACCTGACATAGCTATATTTTTTATCAGTGAGATTGTAAGGTTGCATGGTGTGCCTAAGAGGATCATATCTGATCGAGGATCGATGTTTACAGAACGATTTTGGACTAGTTTCCAAGAGGCCTTGGGAACCCAACTTAACTTTAGCACCGCGTATCATCCAAAGACAGACAGGAAGACCGAACGAATGAACCAAATCTTAGAGGATATGTTGCGTATGTACATGATGGACCAACAGAAATGTTGGGAAGAGTTCTTTCCACTAGTAGAGTTTGCATACAACAACAATTATCAAATCACCATTAAGACGGTGCCATTCGAGTTTCTTTACAGGTGACCATGTCGGACGCCTTTGAGTTGGGATTGGCTTGAGGATAGGGTCCTTGTAGGACTAGAATCGATCCAAGAAATGGAAGATCAAATGCAAACAATAAGGCAAAAGATCAAGGAAGTGCATGATCGAAAAAAAAGTTATGTCGATGCGCATCATGTCGACCATAGTTATGAAGTTGGCGATCGAGTCTTCTTGCGGGTGAAACCGCACAAGAGTTCGATCAAGTTTGGAAAGGGTGCTAAACTTTCTCCTAGGTTCGTGGGACCTTTCAAGGTTGTGGAAAGGAAGAGACCCATGGCATAACGACTAGCCTTGCCTAATTCTTTGAGGCATATGCATGATGTTTTTCATGTATCTATTTTGATACATTATGTTAGTGATCCTACACATGTGATTGACACGAGTTCCTTACAGGTATCGAACGAGGGTGTGCTCACGGTGGAATCAATCCGCATTCTGGACCATTGCATTCAACAACTACGGCATCGAACAGTCGATCAGGTCAAGGTCCAGTGCGAAAACTATAGTCTACACTCGACGACCTAGAAGGACGCATATGATATGCATCAACAGTTTCCATTTTTGTTTGATAGCTAGTCATATAGATATTGTGAGATACTTTATTTCGACACTTATATATTGTGAAACTTCGGGATGAAGTTTAAAACAAGAGGGGGTGAATGTAACATCCTGCTCTTGTGCACACCTGATTAGACTTATTCTTTGAGGACACTTGCATGTAAGTGATCTGGTTCATTATATGATTGATTGTTTCGATTATGGATTATGAGATGTTGTGGATCTGATGATATGTTATTTTGTTATATTTTTATTGACAAATGTTATTGATTGGTTTTTCTTGAGTGTGCATGACTCTAGACCGATTGAGGATGTCGATGGCATCGATGGACCTCCTTGGAATCTGGATTGATTCAGGGAGTGGATTGTTATGGTTTTAGTGTTTTTGATATTGCAAATGTGACATATGACTGGTATATTACGATGTTGATTTTTTATCATTGACATGTTTTGTTGATGGATGTAGGCTGACGATAGCTTGCTAACCAAACTCACATTTGGAGTAAAGTGGTTACGCACAACAACTAGATATATTGAGGGAGAGGTGTGGCAACAACCCTGCCATAGCCTACTAGCACTCTCATCATGGCTCGAACTGTAGGTTAATGATTACCTAGTTAGAGAGATCCATGATTCCATGAGGGCAGACTGTGACAGTCGCTCACGATGATTCTAATGGGTGCACAATAAGGCATGGTCCTTATTCCTTAGAGGCCCTTAGTCTCCCACAAGGTCACTTTACGAAGTATTGACTCCAATGGTTTGACGTCTACCAAAATCAGTCAAAAGGCGAGTGGCACCCTTGGAGCACGTAGTTCATCTTGAAGGGCACGTCGCATAAGTGAAATATGAATGTGGGCGAGTAGCACCCTTGGAGCACATAGTGTGTCTTGAAGGGAACGTCATGATTTTTAACACTGGTGAGTTAATGAATCTAAGTACTTATAAAAACTATGTCTCCTTAAGACTTGGTCAGCCTTAAAATGAATGTTGCATGAGTAAAGTTTAATAATTATAAAATTTTCCATAAAAACAATTTTTTTGCTGAGCCTAAAGAATTTAACGCCTAGGTCTAAGTAGGTCTTGAGAACTAAAATTTAATTAAGTAAATAATAAAGGGGGGAAGAAGAAAATGGGGGTGAAAATTAATTTAAAAAGAAATTTTTTTGGAAGGATTAAATTATTTAAAAGATAAATGGTTGGCTAAGTACAAAACTTGCTAATTTAGAACTTACACCAAAGAGGGGAAACTTAATACAAAAGGAATGTCGAACATTGTAGGAAATCTAGTCTAGATAACTATATAATTTCGAACTCAACTAGGATTTAAGAAAGACGTCAGTCATTAAAAGGAATGTAAGGGAATAAAGGGACATCGAGGAGCATTTTTAGGAACACTTTTAGGTACATGAGGGAAATAGGCAAATTAAATTAATTAATTAATTAAAATTTCTGGTGCAACTAAGGGATTAGGTGACATGTGTACGGGGGAGAATTTTCTTAATAATAAATTTAATAAAAAGAATTTAGTGTGGTTTTGGAAACAAGTCACTAAAAAAACTTTATAAAAGAAATGGTGGAGGAGGAGAATGGATCACGTCTGGTATGCGTAAGGTTATGTTGTTGAATTTTGCTCTTGACTGATTTTTCTTATGGGAGTTGGGACACCCATCTCAGATAACGAGTGGTAGCTCGACCTTGCGAGGCGAGCTGGGAGCTAGCATTCTCCGGTTTGTGTGTGTGGCCCTTTTGTGGCTTGGGGGGCTCAGGGGGAAGAAGAGTACCCCTAGCTTTGGCTGGTAGGTACCAGTGAGGTCTCAGCACTTAGAGAGCAGGAGTTGGTCAGAACGCAAGTGCGGGACAACGATTCAGATTCGAATTCGTCGGTCGCAGTATTCCGGGTAAAACTGTAATTGTTTGTGAATAGATTTATATTTTCATGGTTGTGATCGTCAGAAGATGATGGTTTTGGTGGATCTCATTTTCATAGATTTATATTTTCATGGTTGTGATCGTCAGAAGAAGATGAAGATTCAATTGCTTTAGTGATAAAATAGATTTATTTTCTTTCATTCATTAGTGTGGGTGTTGGTTTTGTTAGATCATTGTAGTCCGTTGGTTTTCTTATTTTATTCACACCCTGGCTGAGATTTGCGCCCTAGTACTTCCGCACTCTTTATTTTCTCACTTACCCCATACTTTCCCTTGTGCGCAGAACTTTGGCGCACCCTCACTTCTTGTTTTTCCTCAGCCATCGATCTAACCTTGCATTGTTGACCCTTGCTTCAGTTTCAATATTTTTTTCTGTGTAAATGGCAAAACATCCTCTGTATCCCTACGATTTTTCCTCAGCAATTCGTCCCCAGAACCCTCTGTGTGTATTCAACAAATCGCCCCTCCTTTTCTCAGCGATTTCATGAAAAATCATTCTCAGTATTCATATGTGTGTTTAAGCAAATCGTCCCTCCTTTTCTCAGCAATTTCATGGAAAATCATTCTCAGGATTCCTCTGTGTGTTTAAGCAAATCGTCCCTCCTTTTCTCAGCGATTTCATGGAAAATCGTTCTCAGGATTCCTCTGTGTGTTTAAGCAAAGTGTCCCAGTTAGATCCTGCAACAACGATTTTATTGTGCAACGCATACTAGAAGCCACGATTCCTATGGACTGTCTCGAAGTTTCAACCCTGTAGCAGTGCCTTGATTATTCAACGCTTACCTTGCAGCCACCTGGCAGCCACGCTCCCAGTGGAATGGCCATGATTTATTCTTGCGGCAAGCGGTCCCGAAATTTACGACCATCAGTGCCTGGTTGCCACTACGTAAACGTTAAATTAATGCACAGTGTTTAATTTAAGAAATATTTATAATTTTAACGATGTATAACAGTGTTTAAATGAACTGTTATGATATGATATTAGTTTAGTGATATTTATAAATTGTTATGATTGTTATCTTTAACTATTATGATTGTTATGATTGTTATCTTTGTGATCTTTAACTAATGTTTCAGAGAAGAACATTGTTATGATTGTTAGAGATTGTTTAGTAATACAAGTTAAGTTCTAGTTCTATTCAATGTATTGGTATCGATATAGTGTATTGAGTAGTTGATTTTGCTATATAGGTTAGTGTTATCACTTCATTATTAAAAAGGTTAGCTTTCTCTATATGTTATGATGGATCAAGGATTTTATTGTTCCTTATTATAATTTATTAATTAGATCAATTCCTTTTGCCTACTATGTGAATTTAAATTTTATAGTTTAATTTTGTTTACAATATATAATAGATCAACTTTGCAAGATAAACAATTCAACATGTATCTTTTAGCTTATGTTATGTTAGCAATGAATAATCTTCAAGAATTTATTAGCAATGAAGATTTTCATTCATGGAAATAAATGCTTAAATTATGCAATGAGATTATCTTGTGATAGAATTCTTCTCATCGAGATGGTATGTTCTTAAGTAAATATATCATTGTCATTCATGTAGTTATGCTTTCAATTTGATAAAGTTTGTATTTTTATATTTAGATATAGAAAGTTTGTTTTAATTGAGTGCATTTAATTTTCAGTGTGGTTTTGCATAGTGTAGTTATGCTCTTATGATTTTTATGCATTGGTTCCGTATTGTTTGCATAAGTCGCATTGATGTTTTATAAGTCAGTTAACGCACAATTTCTTTGTTTTCATATGCCGCACTGGTGCTTTATAAGTCAGTTAACACATCAGTACTTTTACATGTTATGTACGCGCTAGTGCTTGTATAATTTGTGCATCCTAGTGCATGTATTACTCTGTGCACCAAAGGGTAGTGAAATTTCGAATATTCAAGATCAGATGTTGGCGCTATTAAAAAACTAATGCATATATTATATTAAATTCACCAGTGCATATATTATATTAAAAGCACTAGTGCATATAAGATATTTAGAGAACCGATGCATATTATAAACATGTGCACCATAAAATGTTGAAGTGATAAATATAATCACACGTTATATCGTTTAAGGAACGATGCTTTTTCTCAATATTTGGCACTAGTGCTTAAATATAATTAATAGGCACCCATGCATATAACCCTTAACATGCACTGATTTTTATATTATGGCATGCACCATTTAGTGTGTTCATAAGAATATAGTGCACTGATATGTATATATTTTAATTAATTGTATTTTTTACAAATTTTCAATTAATCATCTCAAAATCAAATATTTTTAATAATAATGTTTTTTTTTTGTATTTTTGTTATTACATTTTGATATAATGATTACATTAATGTGTTATCCAATGGATTACACCTCTTTTGTTTGTAACAATTTAAATCATCCACATATTAATTAATCAACAACACAACATTTTACAATATTTGACAATGCAATAAAATAAGAAACTCATTTTATTATATATGAATAAAAGACCCATAGTCATACAAAATGGGACAACGTAAAGGTCCACTATAATCAAGATACAACCAATATGCAATTGTTACACTTATTGGTAACATGTCCTCATTGCAACTTGGACAATATGTCAAGTACATTAAACAAAATCCATGATTTTCATAGAAAAATATTCCAAAACATACAACTTGAGGTAATAATCAATTATATTGATTTTCATTCATCACTTGAACTGTTTTCATCGCTCGAGCTACGTGCATGCCTAATTTCTTCATCACTTGTAGGTGATATTATACTTTGGTTATTTAACCTAATGTTTTCTTGATCGACTTGCTTTTTATGTTCATCCTCTTCACGTTCCATCTACAAACATAGAAATAAAGTGTAATAAGTATATCTACATGTATATATATAGTAGAATATAGATGTGGTATACCACAATTTTCCATGTCAATTGCATTGTGAGATGGTTTAGTCCTTGTTTCTGACTTGCAAATTTAAATCCCAAGTTTCCTCATCAAAGTCACTTAAAAAACACAATTTTTAGTGTCATCTGTGAGTTAGTTGTGTACCATTCGAAGATGTTTGTGGGTTGCTAGTTGATAACTTGTGGATGCCCTCAAAAAAATTGAAAAATAAAATAATTCCCCATTTTCGAGGGGGGAATTTTAGTTGGGCTAATTTCCCAACCTCCTTGAGCCCGTACTCAATGGAATTCGACATCCTTAAGCTCTTGAGGATAGTATAAAGGAACCTTTGGGGGAATGGATGAGGAGGAAAGCCTAGGTTCAAAGTTATGCTGAAGAATTTGCAAGTCTCCCTATTCCCTTTTATCCTCTGAGTAGCATCCCCTTGACTTGGAACCCTTGTTCCATCCTTCCTGTCTCTCTATTATATGACCATAAGGTGTGTTCCTATCCTTATTGGGTCATCCGAGGAAGGGAAATCTCATTGAGTGATGCTTAAAGGACCTTTTGGAGGAACCTAGGTGGTTGGATTCAAGGTAGTGTTGACGGTTGGAGTCAGGTTGTAACCACTTCTTTCTGCTATTGCTAATAAAGAGTTCTTGTTTCCCCATACTTGTGTATTATTGATTCAAATTGTTTATATATGTCAAGTTACTTCACATATTTGAATCTATCTATCTATTACTTGTATGATTTAATGTTATAACTACCTTGTTGCAACACTTTCTTGATATTTTGTTGTAGGTTATCATAAGAAGAAATCAAGAGTGGTACTAGGGTCGAGAGCGAGGAATGACACCAAACGTAAGGATACAAGGTGTAAAATATTCTTTCCTCTTTGATGGAGTAGTTATTTCTTTACAAGTTTTGTATGCGGGTTAGGGTTCTATCTTTTATATAATCAATATCTATTGTGATATGACCCAAATTCATGGGGGGGGAATCCCATAACAGAATTGGCGACCATAGTGGGGAGTTCTCCTAGTTTGGGTCAATTTTAGGGTTTCTTTGGTTGTCTTAGTTTTTGTAGTTTTTTCTTGTTTCTGGGATTTATTTTTAGAGCATCCCTTATTTAGAAACTTTTCAAAAAAAAATTGGGAAGCCTCCTTCTAGGTTGGCTTTTTATTTTTTAAGTCTAATCGTTTCATCTGCGCCCTGTCCTTTTATGAGTCGTAGATATCCATGAGTTGCACTTGTATGACCCACAGATGTACGTGAGTCCTTGTTTACACAGTCGCAGATCTGTGAAAGTGTCTTGAAATTGTAAGTTTTTCTCTCATAATTGGAAGGTATATATGGGTTCTTCAGCACATGCTAAGCCTCTTGGGTTTGTGTTTGCTCTTGCTTTCCTGGTAAAGACTGTGAAAACTCTCAATCCATATAAAATATTCTTTCTTGTTTATAAGTTAGACTTTTGGTTTGTAAGGTTCTTAAGGTCAGTTGAAAGGTTAGTTATATGTCCGGGCTTGGTCTCCAAATTGGTTGTTGTTCTAGTGATTGGGAGCTCTTTCTTTTCTTCTTGTTTACCTTCTTCCCTTTGTTTTTAGAAAGAAAAATAAAATTTGTGTTTTAGTTGCATGTTCATTTCTTTTTAGCAAAAAAAGGCAAAAAAAAGCTTGGTTACTAGTTTTCTTCTCTTGTTTCCTTTGCCTCAAAATTCATCAAGAAAAGAAATTGTTTCCTGGTACTCAGGCCTTTAGACTTTCTATTTGTTTTGATAATTAGCGATTTCGATTAAAGTTATCCTTTTTATAAAAGAAAATAAGTTTAGTATGTCGCGTTCTTTCTCTGTGTTCTGCATGATTGTTTATAAAGAATCCTAGGGTTGCAGTGCAAACTAGTTTTAATATCTTGCATGCATTGAAAAGTATATTGCTTTCATTTGCAAAAATATAAAATAAAAGAGTTTGTTTATCTGAAGTGTTGTTAGCACTTCTCATTTTCAGTGAAGAAACCATTTTTTTAACTTTGTGTTCTTAAAGTATTTTTTTGTGGGTCTGTCAAAACATCATCGAAGTTTCATCTATATCTATTTGAGTAACCAAAATCCCTATAAAATGAACGCTAAATAAAATTATTAGAAATTTTCATTTTGTAGGGTGAATAGACTAGTTACAGGCTAGGGCCTTGGTTTAGGTTGGAGAGTGAATTTCTCCAAGGCCATAAAATAAACATAGGACTCTGAGCTAGGGAGAGCTTAATACCAATTGTTGTATAAGTATAGTCAGGAGCCTCCTCTAACACAGGATCTAAACAAGAGGTTTCAAAAAGAGGAGCCGAGGAAAGACCCCTTTGAAACTTAACTAAGCATAGTGGAGAGATCCTATATTGGGGGTTTCGTTAGTACCCATACCTCCATGAGAGGAGGTTCTTTTGAGGCTTCAGGCTTAGTTACCCTTCCCATACGTTCAATCCCGACAGTCGCCTTTACCCTCTGGACGTTGATTGCAAATTGGTGACTTTAATGACCATTCCTAGGGATCTCATAGGTGACTATGGGGGTTTTTCGTGTACCTAGGGTGGATTTCACATCAAAATTTTTAGTACTACTGGAGGGTGCCCCGCAAAGCATGGGTACTTGCACCGAATAAGGTTGGTCAATGGAGGTCGGGATAACTTCTTCTCATTCCTTCATTCATTGGTCCACGGGACATAACCAACCTGTGCCTCCATCTGAAAGGCCCTTACCCCACCTTGTGACTATTGCGATCTCATGACCTAATCCACCTGAGTTGAGATATTAGCAGAGTCATTTATGTCTGTTGTTTACATTTAGTATTTTTTGAGTGGTGTTCTTAATGATCGTAGACTTTCTTAGGAAGGCATGCACGTGGTCACCCAAGAGTTCACAACTCAAAGTGGTTAACCAACTGCCTCATAGATCAAGGAGAATTCAAGGTCTTCCCCTAGAAGAGGAAGTTAGAAATAATTCTCCCCTACCTCCACTAAGGTGTCGTCTTGATCAATCCAGTGGTTTCATACCGACTGGTCCAGTCGAGATCTTAGCTACGGAGCCCATAGAAATTAACGCTTCGAAACTGGATGTTGTAACTATTGAAGATCCTGGAGCTAAAAAATATGCTATGGCATATAACCCTCCACTAATTGAAACTTTCCCATTTCTCATGGTGCAAGTTCCCCTTCCTATATAGAAATTTACTGATAGTAGACCTCTTCAATGGGTCGATATGGACATCACTTCGCAAGTGTCTAGGTCATGAGTCCCTACAACTCCCACTTCGCCAATAGTTACCAGTGGAATATTTCCTCCTAGAGTATCCAAGATCACGACTAGTGTGGTTAATTCCACCATAGTCTCTACGATAAGCAACACTTCTCCAGTGGTCATTGGTTTCTCTCCTTCAATGGGTGAAACCATATCATTTCCATCGACAACAAACACTTTTTCTTTTGGTATGCCTTCAACAGGCATGCTTAACATGTTGATTGGTTCCCAGATGATGCCCGAAGTTTCTAACATTGGTGCAGGGAGTTCTTCAATTCCCTACCAAGCGATCCCTTGGGGTGGAGGTCACATTCTTCCATCATTCCCATCCGTTGGGAGCAGGGATTTCCTGTCTTCCAATCCTAACCCCTTCATAGGTTGGAACGCTTCTATGGGTTCCACTAGCATGCAATCCACTTCCACTTCATTCACATTATATGGTGGATTCAGGAGCAATCCTTTCGTCACGTCTGAAGTGTTGGTAGGGGGGAACCCCTTCCAAGCTCAGTGGAATCCCATGCAATAGTTTTTCCCTTCACAAGGGATGTTGTTAGGGGGAAACCCCTTTCTCGGTCAATATAACCCCATGCAAGGGCTAGTTCCTTCGCAAGGGGGTTCGGTAGGAGGCAACCATGTTTTTACATCCGGGAATCAAATGGGTGGAGGTTATCCTCCGTTTAACCAGAGCCAACAAGGTTTCGCCCAAATATTTGGTCCATCGACAAACTCTTATTGTAAACCTGGTGTTAGTTACAATCCAAGACCTTCTTTTCAATTTGCTAATAAGTCGATGATGTAGCCTAGGCTACCATTTCTGGCAACTATCCATTTTCCATATTTGTTTAAGTTGATGAATGACCTGATTCATCACAACCCAACTACCATCGGACATCCCGAAGTTCGAAGGAAAGAGTGGTGAAGATCCATAGGATCATGTAACGATGTTTCACTTATGGTGCTTGTCTAATTTGTTAAAATATGACTCGATCTGGTTACAATTATTCCATCATACCCTCACTAGGGTCACTGCAAAATGGTACATATAACTGGAGAGTTCCAAGTACGTGACATTTGGAAACCTTTCCATGGTATTTCTCAACTATTTCCAACTCCTTGTCTGGTATGACGTCGAGACAAAACTTTTGGCCAATTTTGTGCAAGACAAGGCTACACACATTTCCAATCACATTTGGGAATGGAGGAGACATAAAAGTTTTATTAAATCCATGGTTCCGCTAGAGTTTCTCCTATAATGGTTCCTAAAGTCATTGTTTACTTATATTTCTAAGGATGTAGCAACCTCAGGCGTGTTCACAGAAGAACATGCAATATTTAGAGCAGAGCAATTGAATTTGATTTACTCTCAGTCTAGAATGATCTACGAGATTATGCCTAACACACCTTAGTCAAACCTTGACTTATCGAAACTGAAATCGGGACCACATGCCAATGGAATTGTTGGTTCCTCTCAAAGAAAATCCACATACCTAGTCTCTAACCAGATGTAGCAGTTGTCAATTCAACAAATTGTGTCTGGTCAGACCACTAGCTCGACCACCCCCACAACCCAGTCCTCAGATGTACACATTGTGCAATCGAAGACTCAGAAGGGTCCTCAAAATCCCAGTGAGAAAAATAAAGGCAAAGGCAATAAGGGTAGTGTGGGAAACAACAAAAAACCTAACAAGAATGTTGAGGGGGAAAAGGATGAAAAGAGAAAGGTGAAGTTCCCATGCAAGATTTGCGGGGATGATCACCTTACTCATCAATGCCCAAAAATGGAAGAAGTCCAACGCTTGATAAAGTTGAAACAACAACAACAACCTATTGTATTGCAAAACTTGTTTTTGCAAGGACAAAATATGCAGGTTGGCTCTTCCACTTCCAATCTGAAAGGGGGAACTTCTAGTGCACCTTTGTTGAATGGATCTTTCTCGTTCATTAATAAGGTTAATTCTTCAAAGTTAAAAGAAGAGGAGGTAGACTTTTCAACTATAACTCGTGATTATGGTATTCCATAGTCGACAATAAAAGAAAAAGAAACTTTTGATCCTCGGGGGCCTCTCCATAGATAAAAACATAAGAAGGAAATGATGTAGTGCATACCAAAGCGCATGTACAAATGGTCGTTGCATAACCCTAATGCTCGAGTTGCACCCAACTATTTGATTGTTGAGGATTTAGCTCAAACGTCGTGTGTGATGTCTACTTTAGAGGTGCTTCAAATTTTCTCTGCACAACACACTGCATTGTTATCCGCAATCGTAGCATCGGATTCTTCCATCCCACTCACTATGAAGTTTTACGTGACTAATATGAAGCCTCTCCTTCCTTATCATGTATCCTTCCATATTAAGGTTGTTTATGCAAAGCATGTCATAAGGAGGACTGACGTTGTTGATGAGGGAGCTTCCACTTGTGTCATGTCTTTGTCCTACTGGAAATCTATCAGCTCTCTAGAGATTGCACCTTCTCCTACTTTGTTAACTGCATTTGATGGACGATCATTTAGGTTTCATGAGCTTATTTCCTCTTTTCTGGTCTAGTGAGGAGGCAAGTTTGTTTCCATAGAAGTGGAAGTATTCGATGCGCCACTCGACTATGATATTTTATTGGGAAGGAGTTGGATGTACGCGATGACAACTATCATCTCAACGGTATTTAGAATTCTATGATTTCCCCATGAGGGAAGGATTGTGACTATAAATAAAATGGATTTTAACCGTTCTAGCTCCGCAACAAATCAAGAATCCACGATTCTATGGATTGAGAACTCTCAGTCGGCAATTGAGAGCATCGGTGTCAGAATGTGCCCTTTGCTCATGGGAAATTTTAATTTCCTAGCACTGATAGCTTATATTCCTGCCACCCTGGTCAGCTTTCAAGAGTCGAGTCCTTCGGCTCCAGTAACGAGAGTCGTGTTGTTAAGAACTTCATATCTACAAGATCCATGGGTGTTATCCTCATTGCATGAATCGATCGATGGTCACACACATGTCAGGATCACTATACCATTGTTTGCAACTGATATCACTTATCAGAATATTCATCGCACCAATACAAACACTTATCAGACTCCTATATGGACAAAGGAGGACGTTCTATTTTCAGATTTCGTTTCGGATCATAATACTTCAATTTCTCAAGACTGTCTTGAAACTGTCTTGCTTATAGATGAGGCTATCCTTGAGGCAATGACTGGAGCTAAAAGTTTGTGGGAAGATATGCATCATAGATCATATTTCCTCCATGAGATCAGTCATGTGGAAAATGGATAATTTATGTCATTCATGAGTACGAGTGTTGATCGAACGGTAAACCCCTTGGTTAGGCATGGTGTCTACGTCGAGGGGATTATGGAAAATATATTGAAAATCATCCCAATTAACATTTCTAGAACCCTTGATGTTGTCAAAAATGTATTTATTGGGGCAAAGTGCTCTCGAGATGAAAGTTGTCAATATACGACTCTCTTTAAGGAATTTTGAGATGTTTTCCCTTGGTCGTATGAGGAAATTCCTAGCATAGATTCTCGAATCATTCAACATGAGATTCTAACTATTGGCCCTTGACCAAGTTTTGTTGGTATCTGGTCAAGTTTGACCTATTTTGGGACTTCGACAACCTGTATAAGGAGTAGAGTAAGACGAAGCAGAGATCACAGATCTTGGTCCCTTTTTTGGGTCCTTTTTGGGTTTTTGGGATTATGTAACGGGCATGGGATGTTAGCCCATGGGTTTACCCATGTTTAGGCCTATTTTGTATGTATAAATAGATGTATATGCAATGTAAGGAGAGGAATCTATGTGATGTTAGGGTGTACAAGTTGGTTAGGTACTAAGAGTTGGATTTGTGTGGTCAAGAATTGTAAGGCTTCATGCATACTATGTGAGACCTGCAGAGCTAAGTGCAAGTCATTGTAGCAAGAATATGGAAGGATTTATGTTGGAACACAAGTAAGAAGGATCTAGCGAGCTACGCAGATATTATGTCCTATGCGGAGTAAGGTTTTTGAGGCTCTGTGCATGTAACCGATTGATTGAAGACAATAAAGAAGAAGAGTTGGTGGACATAGCCCCAGGGTGGGGGTGAACCACATAAACACTGTGTTGTTTCGCTTTGTGCTTTTCTTAATGTGTTTATAACTTCTTTTGCTAAGTGATTTGATAGAGATAGATAAATATGCTTATGCTTGGTGCTAATGATGTGTAAGAATGTTAGATCTGATCTATATGAAGGTGCTTAGTGCTTGATCTGCTAGATATAACCTGTCTATTTATGATAAAGTGCTTAAATACATCAAATATGAGTGAATGATGTGATGCTTTGTTTTATCTGTGCAATAGTTATTGGTTGAATATTGATGAACTGTTGACGTTAAGTGCTCTGTTAAGTATTATAATCATAGATATGTGTCCCAGCTAAGGTTGTACACACTTGAGTCCTGCAACCACCCCTGCCTCTACCTCGGGTGAGATTTCATCTACTTCACATGTGTTGTCGAAAGGTCCGGTAGCTAGGGTTTTGTTGGTGCGTTGTTGTACTTGTGCCAACAAATGGTTCTGTTGTCGAGACTAAAACTGTGATTGTTGGGAACTGAGAAAGAAGAAGCTTTGTGCAAAGATTCAACCTAAGATTGTGAAAGCTCTATGCATAGATATGTTGTCCAGGTACACAAAATTCTACTTGACCTAAGGAGCTATGTACCAAGAAAAGAGGCCAGATCTGAAGAAAAGAGGTAATATCTATAATCTCTGTGCTCTGATACAGGTAAGAATAGTGAAAAGTTATAGATCTGAAGCCTTTGTGCTTTGTAGAAGTAAGATTAGTGAAAATTTTTGTTTCAAAAGTATGAATCTAGGTATGCTTGATAGAGTCTATCCTAGCTTGAAAACTAGGGTATTAATAGATGAAAGAAGATTTGATATGAATAGATCTGATATGAATAGTGAAATATATGTTATACCTATGCATAGAAAGAATGTTTGGACTAACAAATGGATGTAAGATCCTAGAAAGAATTTTTTGTAGGTTAACCCCTATGAACCTAGCGCGCAGCACAGGAAAGGTTGGGGATCACTTAAACGAAAGAGAGGATTAACCCTCTGTTATAGTTGCGGAAGACTGGGACATCTTTCTAAGGAATGCCCTAGGAAAAGACCTAGTTGTCTTTGTTGTAAAGCTATGGACCATGAAGTGTTGGATTTCTCTAGAATGATTGCTAAGCTGGAAGGAATGAATCTGAATAAATAAAACCCTAAGGTAGATCCAGAAATAGAATATCCCCATAAAAAATCAGAGAAAGTTTTGCTACAAAGAAACGAAACCCTGAATGACCACCGACATGTCATATTATCGAAGATCTTCAAAGAAAAAGAATGCCTCGAAGCAAGAATAGGAGACTTCGACATTGACTGTGTTCTAGATGAGGAAACACAGGTAAATGTCATGGCCGAGAGAACTTGGGAATCTATAGGGAAGCCTGCTATGATTCCTTCATTAGGAGGAATAGGGTTATTCAGAGGAAAGTCGATAACCCTATGTGGAAGGCTCACTCAGATACCTATGAATGTCAATGGAACTTTGATAGAAGAATATTTTGAGATTATTAAATTTATTGAGGACAACACCCCATTTACCATGTTGTTAGGAAAGCCATGGATTGAAAGAGATCAGACCAGAAGGAAAGAAGAAGAAGCAGTTTTAGAACAGAAGAAGCAAGAGTTAAAAGATTTCATGACTAGAAGAATCGCACACTTGATTGCAGAATAGGAGAACAGATTGAAGCTATTTAACACCAAAGACCTTGATGTCGAAGTTGCAAGAACCCTAGAAGACAAACTAAATATTGAAGTACTTATCCCAGATAAAGAAGAAGTATCACCCTTGAATATTAAGAAAGAATTTTGACAACGCGAAGTAACTATATTAAAAGAAGATAAGAATCAGAATGGAAAAAGGCATACTGAGACGAAGCTCACTGGAAAGAAGGCTATAAAGTTAAGTAAGAAGGGAGCCAAGATCGATAAGTTATAGAAGGTTCCAGAGGGAACCTCACAGAAGGAAAATTTGCAGAATTGGAGCTTCGTCGGGATATCATAACAGCGACACATGGCACTTTTCCATGGCGAAGCAATATAGTCGTTGGGAACGTTATAATCGTTAGATCAATTCTTCGAATGGATAGAAATCCATTTATGGCCAGCCATCTCGCCATCTGACCATTGGGACCACACCATAACAGAGAAACAGAGATAATGAAGGCCTCATACCCGTTGCAAGCGACCCATTGTCGAGTTACCTATTCATCCCACCACGCCACGCACCGAGAACACTTTTTGCCAATTGAGAATTTGAGCCTGGAGACTAAGTTGACTTTATATAGTGATCATCATGCTTCTTCTCTCTCTCTCGTTACTGTGTCTAAGCTACCTCCCGAACTTGAGATTGTTAACCCCGATCATGTATGTCAGACAAGTTGAGCACTGCAGAAAGAGTTGTTGAGGAAGTTTTGATCGACCTCATGACTGAAAGAGTCATGTCGATGTCTACAGGTATACAAGCATCATCCACGAGAGGATTTCCAGCTTCTCCATCCACCGCTCGCAGAGCAGGACCATCCCGATTGTTCAATGAGAAGAGAACTAAGCACAAGGATGACTTAGCGAATGATAAAATGATCCCGACTATCTTACCCACCTATATACCACCTTTGAGCAGTGTTGTAAACCGCGACAGCATAGCCAAAGATTTTGAGTACGCCTTAGTCACTGCGTACCTCCCAAAGGGGATACGCGTAGTGCAAGCAGACCAAGATAAGATCACAACGTTGAAGTTTAGCGAATTCAACCTCGGAGATCACAAATTCTACAACATGTTAGCCCCACATAAGTATCTGACTAGAAAAAAAGGGAAAAACTCAAAGGTAATTCCCCAAGCATGGACCCATAACCTCGCACAGTCCACCCTACTCAACGTCATGAAGATTCCCCATTTCGAACGACACCAAGAGGTGAATGCACGTGTCAAGTTGTTGCTATCTTGTTACCATGGTGGATACTTGTGGCTAAACTGTCGTATCACAATTGATCCAACCTTGATCAATCGGATCATGGGTTTGAGTATGCAAAGACCCGACCCACAGAATTTCAATCTTGGAAAATCCATGGACCGCGCTCTCGCCCAAAGGATCAAGGACACTGATTGTGATGTCAAGAAGGGCACGCAAGGCTACAAGGTAGCCTCTATTCAGAATGGTGCAGTACACCTCACTTGTCATATGATTGTAGGGAAGTTTGTATGCAAGAACCGACCCACCCAAGTGTCTGGTTTTGTAGTCGACCTCGCAAGGAAGTGCGTGGAGGGCCTACAAATGAATTGGCCGAAGTACCTGGTGAATGAGTTGGAAATTGACTATAGAGAAGTGCAAGATCAAAGATATGAATTCCATTTCAGCTGGCTCTTGATCTTGATCGCTTTCATCGCCTGGTAGATGCCAGAAGGTGTGACCTTCTCAGACATCAAGCCTTTCGAACCATTGGTTGCAAAGTTCAATACATTGTGGTACTCAAGTGACATGAATAAGCAATGGAAGTCAAATGTCATGTTCCATACATACTACAATCAACTGAAGATAGCCATACAGTTCAAGCCTCGCATGACACCAAACACTATACACTGATTCAGGCCTTTGATGAAGTTTAGTGATGATCGACATTTCATTTATATCACAATGTGAGTCGGCGAGCACAAGCAACAACTTCAATCCTACTATAAGCTGATGGAGGAGGACCTAGAGGAGATTACTAAGGAATGGTCCACTGACCTCCTTATTCCAGTAGACCCTGCGGAGATATCCGACATCGACAACCCAAAAAATACGTAGGATACACCCGAAACAAGCAAGACAAAGAAGACCGAAGAGGTCCATGATTTAGACAGTGCATCTGTGAAGACTACTTCCATCTCACCAGATCAAGGATGTGATGGTGCGGAGTTGAATGACACAGAGGTAGAACAACAGTAGGGTGACGAGGCTGATCCCCTGAAGAAGAGGAAAGGTTCACCTCCGAAACCTTCCTCCCAGAAGAAATCGAAGGCCACTATGAAAAATATGCAGACCATACTCACCTCTGATGAATTCAACTTCCTCGTAGAAGCCATGAATGATGCTTCACTGGAAATAGGAGAGAAACAAGAAGAAAAGAAAGAGGAGTTGTATGATCGAATCGAGACTGAACTCCGAGGGGTATATCAAGCCCTAAAATCCAACCGTGCAGCTTCCACTACGCCAAGAGAGCCAAAAGTGGGAGATGAGCCAACTCAACTCCACCTCTTAGCTGATACAGTCGAAGCTCATCTTCGACGAGCGTAAGAGGAAAGAGTGCAATCCACCCGAGATTCGGTACRAGTACAGGGAGTACTTGTAGAACAGCGTCGAGCTGTCGAACAGGAAAAGAGTGCTCTCCAAGCAAAGTTCGATGAAGAAAAGGCACAGCTACAGTAAGGCAAGGAACAGTTGCTCGTCGAGCAGCTCGAAGTGAAGGAAGTGGTCAACAGAGCACTACGCTTTTTGATTTTCATAGAAGTAAAGGCAGAGGATCAAGTCACGAAGAATGTAGTACAACTTGAAGAAGTGATCCAGCAGCCGCAGCAATGCATCGTAGACCTAGAACTACGCACTGTGCTCGAGACCCCACAGGAGGTAAAAGACCAAAGAGAAGCAACTTCCAGGAGTACAGTTGAAAGGGTAAAGGCCCTTACCTTAGAATGCAAGCAATTCGATGATCGCAGTGCCCAGACATATGAGAAACTTACCGAGAACCTAGAGTTGCAGGCACTAGAGTGACAACTCCAAGAAGCGAAGTACCAAGCTGAAAAGATACAGGCACAGCTGAAGTCCCTGTCAGCTGTGGAAAGAATGAAGTGCTCCCAAGAGAAATTCACTGCACAAAAGCAAATCCATACTATCCAGAGCAGATTTATGGAGATAACACAGAAACTCCAACCTGTACAAGATAAGGCCTATTAGTTGTTTACAGAGGTAGAAGGGCAAGGAGCAAAATTGGAGCAGGTTAGCACCGCAGCAGAATAATGCCTGGAAGGACCTGGGAATGATGCATTCATTCAAGAATTTGTTGAACAAGAGCTTGTAGCACAGCAGCAAGTCGAAGCATTTCGATCCAAGCTCGAAGCATTCGAAACAGAACTTCCTACATCAAAGTGACTCGGGATGAGCCACAGGTAAGTGTTGGGGGCTTGTTGGCCCTTGACCAAGTTTTGTTGGTATCTGGTCAAGTTTGACATATTTTGGAACTTCGACAGCCTGTCGAAGGAGGATCGTAAGACGAATAAGAGATCACGTATCTCGACCCCTTTTTTGGGTCCTTTTTCGGTTTTTGGGATTATGTAACGGGCATGGGATGTTGGCACATGGGTTTACCCATGTTTAGGCCTATTTTTTATGTATAAATAGATGTATAGATAATGTAAGGAGAGGCATCTATGTGATGTTAGTGTGTGCAAGTTGGTTAGTTGCTAAGAGTTGGATTTTTGTGATCAAGAATTGTAAGGCTTCGTGCATACTATGTGAGACCTGCAGAGCTAAGTGCAAGTCATTATAGCAAGACTGTGGAAGGCTTTGTGCTAGAACGCAAGGAAGAAGGATCTAGCGAGCTGCGCAAATATTTTGTCCTATGTGGAGTAAGGTTTTTGAGGCTCTGTGCATGTAACCGAATGATTGAAGACAATAAAGAAGAAGAGTTGGTGGACATAGCCCCAGGGTGGGGGTGAACCACGTAAACACTGTGTTGTTCCGCTTTGTGCTTGTCTTAATGTGTTTATAACTTCTCTTGCTAAGTGCTTTGATAGAGATAGATAAATCTGCTTATGCTTGGTGCTAATGATGTGTAAGAATGTTAGATCTGATCTATATGAAGGTGCTTAGTGCTTGATCTGCTAGATATAACCTACATGTTTATGATAAAGTGCTTATGCTTTATCAGATCTGAGTTAATGATGCGATGCTTTGTTCTATCTGCACAGTAGTTATTGGTTGAATATTGATGAATTGTTGATACTAAGTGCTCTGTTAAGTATTATAATCACATATTTGTGTCCCAGCTAAGGTTGTAGACACTTGAGTCCTACAGCCACCCCTACCTCTACCTTGGGTGAGACTTCATCTGCTTCGCAGGTGTTTCCGAAAGGGATGGTAGCTAGGGTTTTCTTGGTGCGTTGTTGTAATGTTGAACCTGTTAGGGTCCTATAATTCTATAGGATAATCATTATGCTAACTGTTATTCATTCTCCATGGAATTTAATTCATTTATTAACTCGATTTTGGGAGGCCTCACCAATTCTGGAGATAAGGATTCCATCAATATTGATATAGATTGGAATTAGCACAACAGCCTATCCGCTCACTTCCATTTACAAAAAAAAAATAGGGTCAATTCACCCGCTCATATCAACCCACTGTCCTCTTCAATGGTGATGTAGACCTCTTGTGCTGCTATCTATCCTTGTGAAACTTCTACGCTCCTTGAGTTGGTGATGCAAGCAACCCTTCCTAGGATTGTTTTTATCAAAAATTATTTGGGCTCATAGCACCCAACCTCCAATTATCGAGCTAGCTACGGGCTGAGCAACATACAACAGCACTACACACAAGTCAATTCAAGCACCAGGCCACATGGAGGAGGAGTCGATGAGGAGACAACTACTTGCTCAAGGCGTCGATGCTTATTACAACTATCGGCATACGTAAACAACAAATAGTTGGTTTCTCGATAAGTGGGATAATTTCCTCTGAAAAACAAATAAAAATAAGGGAAAACACAACACTCCACTTGTTGGAACCCCAATGTGCCAAGTGCCAATGAAGAGCCCATGCACAGATATGACAACAGATGGGCACCTTTACATGAATGCAACTGTTAACAGAGGAGTCATGGTAGTCATTTCTAGAAAAAGAGATTACAATGGATGAGTTTATGAAGGTGAAGGCCATGGTAATGGAAGGATTTGGGATGCCCTTGTCCAAACTCATGGTTTTGGTGGTGCAGTTGAAATCCTATTTTCGACTCTGCAGCACAACTTTCTCCCAATCATTTGCTCTATTTTGATCTCCTATCATATTTTTTGTGGAAATCAACTATCGTCTCTCTCCTATGTGGGTTTGTTTGAGCTTAGTGAATTGGTTTGCGAAACAGAGGAGGGTTTGTATGAAATAGAGATTTGGATGTTCAAAGCCCGCGAAATCATGAGGAAAGCAATCGTGTTTGATCGATCACAGGATTAAGGTTGAAAATTCGATTATGAGGTCCTGTAAAACTTATATTCGGCTGATGATGCTGGTCAAGATCTAAGACCAAAATTTTCCACTGATCGAAAGATGGTAGACAAGATGTGCATAGCCCAAATACATTCGAGATACCTCATGATTTGACTGGATTTCATCAATTACAAGCAACACTGCAAGTCACCTCTCCCTATGTGCCTTGAATCTCCAAGAGTATCTGGCTATCCCAATTTGGAAATACCCTACATGTTTTAGGTGCATTTGGATACTCATGGTTGGAGGAAAAACAATACTAGAGATCACTTCAATTATCTTTCCTTTGCTCCTCCTGAGTTTCCAGTCTTTAGTTACCAAAGGGATGAATAAGGATGGGTGGATACAATAAAATTTGACAGATTCAAATATACATTGAGAATAAGTACCATGGACTAACTTGGCCAATCTCAATACATGAAGAAAACTGTCTATTGGTCTGCTATGTCATCAACAATATCAGAGGTTTTAACAAAACTGGTCCATCACTTCAGCATGGAAAGTGTAAGTTCGTTAGGCAGTAAAAAAAAAACGGCAAGGTGTCAGCAAATGTAGGATCAAATTGATTTTTCCCATATTTTTTGGCAAAGAATTAGGAAGGTGGCAGAGTATCCCTATTTTTGAGGAATCCTTTCGAATGCAGCTGGTAGTCAAGACACCAATTCTGCCAGAACAAATGAAGCAGATCCAGAATCCGAGGCAGCAGTTGAGGAAGAGGTGATCTAAAGATATTTATCCCAGATTTCATAAAAGAAATGGCATCTTGATCATCGTCAGGTGGCAATTTAAATTCATTCATGACAAATGGCAGCTTCAGCATTCTAGATTCCAAGGAATTTCGATTTCATTAGCTATAGTAGTTCGAAGACAATTTACATGTGTCATTTTGGTTTTTGTACTTGTTTTCTATTTTTGGAATGAAGTAGAGATCCCAAGCTCTTAGCATTCGAAACATCAGCCAGAAGATAGGAACATATCCACTTTTGTAGGCTATAGGAGTTCGACTCATAGGAATCTAATGTGGCCATAAGCTTCTATATATTAGATAAATTTGATGTAAAAAGTGGTGTTGGACCGTTGATTGAACGGTATCATTGTATAGCTTTGGAGTTGGTGTACATGACAATTTGGGAAGAAATAATATACAGGCATTTATAGGATTCTCATGGCACATCTATTGGTGAAGTGTCCTTCTGTTATATGTTTTTCCCTGTTATATATTGTTTTCTTCTGATTATTCAATGGTAAATTAAGAGCATAATTTGTTTAAAGGTACACTCTGTGTCTGGATTTTGGATAATCTTTATGTTTTCTGCTAGAGGATAGTGCCAAAATTCTTCATTGCTCTACTACCTTCCTCTCTTCTCACCTTTACTTTCACACCACTCTACAATCTCCAGAATCCAATTAGGGTGCCTATCTTGCCCTGTAAGTTTCCGTGCAGATATCTGCTTTGATTAAATGTGTCTCTGTGACTCCATTGCCCAATGACCTTCATCTATTGTTTCAACCCAACAAATTCAAAATCCAAACTCTGAACCTATTAGCTAGCCTAATATCCTATTCCAAACCAAGCTAAATCAGATAGAGAGATCCCTCTCTGAATTTTGGAGGGCTAGATCCAAGACTCGAAGTGGTTTTGATGTTGCCTCTGTGACTACCTCCACAGCCTTGGGAAAATTATAGAGCATTAACAGAACCCTGGGTCTATCCTTGTGTCAACACGAACCTATAAGAATGTGAAACCAATTTGACAAAATTTGCGACCAGTGAATCCAAGGAAAGAAACAAAAATTAAAGCTGAGGTGGAAAAGTTGCTCAAAGATGACTTTATTTATCCAATACCATTGATGGAATGGGTTTCCAACCTGGTTTCATTCGATAATAAAGCTTGTCCAAAAGACAACTTCCCTACATCGTTTATCGATCAGATTCTCGATTAGTGCATAGGAAGCAATATTTTTCATTCATGGATGGTATTTCAGGTTATAACCATATCGAGATTCAACCGGAAGACCAACATAAGAAAACTTTCATTTGTCCTTGGGGAACCTTCGCGTATAAGAAAATTCCCTTTGGCCTTAAAAAGGATAGAGCTACTTTTTGTTGGGCAGCGTAAGCATTAACACACAGATTAATGGAAAAATAACAAGACACGGCAACAATCACGTCAATTGAACACAAGAATTTATGTGGTAAGACCCTTCACAAGGGAAACATCCATGGGGCAATCATTATCGTTATTCTTATTGATCCAGGGAGAGTTACAACAACCAAACATAGGCTTTCAAACCTCATACACTCATCCCATACACTTCATGCCTTTTCCTCTATGAGTATGCATCGATATATAACATCTATCACACAGTTACACAAAGTGATCAAACAGTTACACAAACTGATCACTTTAGTGTGTATGCATGCACATTCTATTTTTACCTGATTTGGTTCAACTAACTACAAAATACTGGGAGTTAATAAATCTGATCTACATGGGAAATTTGTTGGCATGTTTCAACAATCTTCAGCTTGACAACAATTTACATGATATATCATGCCCAAATTTATTCATCACCTTTCTTGCAAGACAAGATAAGTCAAACACCATCAGAGCTCCACAACTTGTCTAACAGTGTTGTTACATGAACATGTATGCATCATTTTCTCCAGTATGGAACATTCTTCCTCCATCAGTAACATGTCTTATAAAACAATGGATTGCCCCATTTTGATATGTTGTATTTTTAGTCAAATGCACAACACTTTGACCACCACAGAACACCTCATCTTGTACTTGTCCAAAATTACCCAATAGATCCTTGCATTCTTGCAAGACATAACCTGAGGTTGGTCTCCTCTTGTCCAAATCTCTTGAATCATAACCATAGACTAAATCACTGCAACCACTATAGGTGATACTTGTGCTTATGTGCTTTTAAGATACTGAAGAAATCATTTTCATTCTCTTCACCTGGTTTTTCCATGTGTCTACTGACAACACCAACTACATGTGAAATACTGACCATTTCCATCGCAATCATCAAACTTCCTACTAACATATGATACTCGAGACATATAACCCTTTTCTTCTTCATTAGTTAGGACATAAACCTGAAGAAAACTTACAATGGAAAGCCAAATGGATTTTACCAGTTTCACATTATTCATACTGAATTTCCTGAGTATCTTCACCACATAATTTTGTTGTGATAATCAAGGCTTACCATCTTTCATATCTATGTGTATGTCCATGCCCAAGATTTGTTTCTCTACTCCTTGATCCTTCATATCAAACATCCTAACCAACTGAGCCAACTTGTTGATCTCAAACATGTTTGTGCTTGCAACAAGCATAAAATTTAATGCTAAGATAATAAATATACCATAAAAACAATGGCTATAATCACTTCTTGTAAAATTTGGCTCACCATGAAGGAATCAAACATCATGTACCATTTGTCTAGCATGCTTCAGGCCATACAATGATTCATGAGTTTGCAAACAAATATTCTATTTTGATTCTTAACTAACCTATCTGTTTGTTCCATATACATCCCCTTATCCAAAAAACACCATGTAGAACAGTTTTAACATCTAGTTTTACTAACTCGAGATCAATTAACACAACTAGTGCTAACACAACATGAATAGAAACAAGATTTTAACAACTGGTGAGAAACTTCCATGGAATTCAATACCTTCCAAATACCCCTCTGATACTATGTTTGATTTTATAAAAGGAGATTCATCAAACATTGCATCTCTGTCCATGATGATTCTGTGGGTAGTAGGATCCCATAATTTGCATCCCTTAACATCGTCACCATATCAAATATATACCTTTTTGATCTGGGTTCTACTTAGAATGTTGATAAAAACATAAGAATCACAACCAAATAATTTCACATTTGAGTAATCACCAGATGACTTGTTCATACCTCTTCCAAAATATTCCAGTTACTAGATAGAACGATTGTGTCTTCCCACAACGATCGCTGCAACTTGGCATTACTGAACATTCCCTTTCGATCCTAGATTCATTGCAATAGTTTCCAAGTTCCATGGATATGAACCTACCTTCATTATATATTCTCAAACACTTTATTGACTTGCCAATGTTCATTTCACTGCAAATCTCTAAACACATCATCTTTTCTACATACCCACCTTTCTAACCTGGACACATTTCTCCACCTTGAATTTTGCATTCGAAAAACCTTGACCAAATCCATCCAAGCCGACCAAGTAAGCCTTCACCGCTTAACTCTATACCCATTTACAATGGAGTTCACCAAGCCTTTTATAGGATTCATTACATGCAATCCATGGACACAATATCACAGGCTACCCAAAAAAACATGGACCCAAAAAACCATGTGCTTTGACCTAAAAAACATATTTAACTCATTAACTATTTCATCGAGTCAAGGTTAACCCAACATACATGCCCCCCACATATTCAATCTACCTAAATCTATGTCTAGAATTTTCATAGGTGACCCAATAAATCAGGGGTACGCATGCTTATCTAGGTCTTACAAACGTATTCACATTTACATGTAATCAATCATTTTTACAACTCCAAGGTAAATACATTTTTTTTTCTTTCACGATGACTCAACCATCGCCACTCTTGTTGTTGCCTCCTCTCCAGCGATGTTAAATAAAAATTCATCTTCCAGACAAGTATGAATGGTATTGAGGGCTCTTGCATCCAGATATTCACAGTCCTCGTCTGTCATGCTTTTCGATTTCTTTGTATTTCCCTCCAATGCCTTTTGCAATCCTTGTTGTATGAGCAGATCCTACATGTTGAGCTTCCATAGCTCAAATTTATTCTTGTCGTTGAATTTCTCCACCTCAAACTTTGAACTCTACACTTTCTTCATTAGCACAAACTTCCCAAAAACTACAACTTATAAAACCAAGATTTTAATATGGAAGAACAATGGCATAGTTTCAAGGTTAAACACCAAAAAATATTAATTAAAAGTTAAATACAAAAAAAATTTAATGTATACCTTAAAACCTTTTACTATAAAATGTTCACCTCTTCATTTATAAAGTGGATCCTTTATAAAATATATATTTTGGAACATCCTCCCATTTATTTACCAAGGCAATCCTTTATAAGGAAAACAATCGTCCACCCCATAAACAAATATGACATTCACCCATTTATTTAAAAAAGAGCGCTCCTTAATAAAATATTCTTTGTGCATAATAAAACAAAAAAGTCTGCTCCAACTTCAAAGCTCGTATTATGTACGATTCTTCATAAAATACCTTCCACGGTTTCCAACGCATGGGGTTTCACTTACTTTTAGCGGCCTTCACAAGATTTTTTCGGGCGATATCCTATCCTCTTTACCAAAAAATGTTTGTCTTCTCGGTTCGACGGATACCTCCAGCATGAGCATGAGATTCCGCGGCCTTCACCTCACACCCTACTCGGCTTTGAATCGACATAGAAAACCTCCTCTACATTCAGTTGGCCCTTCACAAACCCTTGTTGGCCCTCGACCAAGTTTTGGAGAACCTTGGTCGTGTTTGACCATTTTTGGGACTTGGATAGGCTGGTCGAAGACGAAGCGGAGATCGCGGCATCTCGCCCCCTTTTGTGGACTTTTTGGGTTTAGGGTTTATGTAATGGGTATGGGATGTCATCCCATGGGTATTACCCATGTTTAGGCCCCATTTGTAATGTATAAATAGATAGTTAGGCGATGTAAGAAGAGGTCAGTGTGCTGAGTGCAATTGATGTAAGTAGTTGGATCTATGTGATTGAGTCGGCTCTATGCATATTGTGTGTTGAGAACTTGCAGAGCTAAGTGAAAGTGTTTGAAAGAAGGCTTTTTGTTGTGCCAAGCTTGGGGAAGGAGGATCTGGTGAGGTGCACACAGATCTCATGTCCTATGCAGACTTGGTTTTGTGGCTCTGTGCATGTAAGAGGATTGAAGGAAGATAATAAAGAAGACGAAGAGTTAGTGGACGTAGCCCCACGCTGGGGGTGAACCATGTATATCATGTGTTATGTGCTTTGTGCTATATTGTTCTTATATTTTCTTAGTGATGTAATCTTTATGTATTTTAGATGCATTTGATGTAGTATCTTAGTGCTTAATATCACGAATGAATGCTAGATATGATCTATTTCTATTGCTAAGTGCTTGGATGTGTTAGATCTTGTTGAATATTGTGTTGTTTTGTAATTAGGTTTTTACATGCGATGTGAATAAAGGGTTAAATACTAATGAATGTAACTGCTAAGTGCTCTTTTAAGCATTGTGATCATAGATCTGTGTCCCAGCTAGGTTGTATATACTTGAGTCCTACAACCCCCCCTGCCTCTACCTCGGGTGAGACTTCATATGCTCCGCAGGTGTTGCCGAAAGGGATAGTATTTAGGGTTTTTTGGTGCGTTGTTGAAGCATTGAACCGTGGATCTGCCCATGTGCCAACAAATCGTTCCATTGTCAGGACATGAAACTATGATTGTTGGGAACTGAAGAAAAGAGAAAGCTATGTGTGTAGATTTGTTGATGTAGTGCGCAGTAATCTACTTGACTTGTGAAGCTTTGTGCTAAGAAGAAAAGTTTTTTCTGAAGAAAAGAGGTAAGATCTTAAATATTTGTGCTCTGATAAAGGTAAGGTAAGTGGAAATTTTTGTTTCGAAAGAATGGATCTAGGTATGTTTGATAGATTTTGTCCTAGTCTAAAAACTAGGGAACATCTTGAAGAAAGAAGATATGATATGAATAGATCCGATAGAAATAGTGAAAGATATGTTGTTCCTATGCATAGAAATAATTTTTGGACTGACAAGTGGATGCAGGATCCTAGAAATATTTTTTTGCAGATCCATCACTGTGATCCCAGTGCGCAGTACAGAAAAAATTGGGAATCGGTTAAGAGAAAGAGAGGATTAACTCTTTGTTATAGTTGCAGAAGACCGGGACATATTGCTAAGGAATGCCCTGGTAGAATTCCTATTTGCCTTTGTTGTAAAGCTACTGAACATGAAGTTTTGGATTTCCCTAGAATGATTGCTAAAGTTGAGAAGGTGAACATGAGAGAAGAAAACCCAGAGGAAGGTCAAGAGACTTAGAATATGCTAAAGAACCAGAAAGAATTAGAGGTGTTGGATATGTGTTATATTCTTTGCACGAGTAGTAGTGTTTGAGTGTATGCACAGGGCGTGTAGGGGGGTTAGAGGTGCGGAGCCCCCCATGCAAGGGTCCGGGGGCAGCGCCCCCAGAAAAAAAAATTCTACCTCGGGAAACGTGTCATGTATTTAGGTGGTTTTTTCGGCACATGGTTTTTTGTCGATGGTTTTCTATTTCTGATTAAGGAATTAGGGTTTTGGACTAATCCAGGTCATTGGGTTAGGGTTTTGGATGCCACTAGCTCCTATATGTATTTTGTATTGTAAACAATGTAACACAATGAATGAATATAATATATGCTGGTTTTCCCGGTTTGGGTTTCCAGGGGAAAAAATTTCTATGTAATGTTTGTATTTGCCATTGTATCTTTTCTGTTCTTTTCTGAATATTTGTTTACAGTAGACATTGTACAAGGTTAGAATTTACAAGAGGCTATATTATTGCAGATGAAAGAAACACTGAACGATCACAGAGACATCAGTTTATCAGATATCTTAAAAGAAACACAGTGCATAGAAACAAGAATAGGAGACTTCGACATAGACTGTGTATTGGATGTAGAAACACAAGTGAACATTATGACAGAAAGTACTTGGGAAATCTTAGGAAATTATACTATGATTCCTTCATTGGGAGGAATAGGATTGTTTAAACGAAAGTTGATAACCCTACGTGGAAGACTTACTCATGTACCTATGAGTGATCATGGAGCATCGACATAAGAAGAATTCGAGGTCATTAAGTTTGTTGAGAAAAAAACTCCTTTTTCACTTTTGTTAGGAAAGACTTGGATTGAGAGAGATCTGATCCGAAGGAAAGAAGAAGAGGAAGCTATAGAACAGAAAAATAAAGAATTAAGGGATTTCATGGCTGGGAAAATAGCAAGACTAATACAAGAACAAGAGGACAAATCGAAGCAACTGAGGGCTAGAGACTTAGTTGTCGAAGTGGAAAGAATGCAAGAAGGCTTAAAGAACCTATCCATGCAGGAGAGTAGAGCACCTACTCCAGAAACAGTAAGAGAAGAATTATTATCCTCGAACCTTGTGAAAACTCCTCAACAGTGTGAAGTTACAATACTCAGAGTAGATAAGAACAAGAATGGAAAGAGGAACCTAGAGACGCAGATCACAGGGAAGAAAGAAAGAAAGCTCAGTAAGAAGAAATAAAATCTAGAAAAATTGCAGGAGGTTCCAAAGAGGACTTCGCAGAAGGAAGGTTTGCAGAACTTGAACCTCACCGGAATAGCAGAAAAACATAGATTGGCACTTTGCCATGACGAAGAAATATGACCGTTGGAGGCGTCCCGACCGTTAGAACAACGCTTCAAAACGGCTAGAAATGCAGTTATTTCTAGAACGTTCTCCATTGGACCATTGGGACCGCACCATAATGGATGGAATTGCATTGATTGAGGTGGTCCTACCCATTGGAGGAATCTATTACGATGTTATCTTTTAACTCGTCGAATGTCTTACCATGGACACTTTTTCCAATTGTGATTATCCAAGCCCGTAGAGAACTAATCGCTTTCATCTAGTTCTTATTGAGACCTCGCCATCCATTCTGCTACCTTGATTAGTTGTTCACTAACCTGAGATATTTTATCTCGAGCGTGTATGTCGGGTGACCTTAGCGCAGTAGAGAAATCCATCGAAGAAATCCTCATAGACCTCATGGCTAAGAAGGTCATGTCTGCAGGAGTACAAGCCTCATCCACGAGAGGAGTGAAAGAATCCCCATCGATTGGACGTCGATATGGGCCATCCCGAACTACGACAAAGAAGAGAAGCAAGCATATTGATGACTTGGCGAATGTGAAGCTCATCCTGTCGGTCTTGCCCGATTATATCTCACCTCTGGCTAGCATAGTTAGTCATGACAGCATCCCAAGGGACTTCAACTATACATTGATCACTGCGTACCTCTTGAAGGGGATACGTGCAGTTAGGATAGATTCTGATGCTGGAGATCAATGACTTCAACTTGAGAGACCACAAAAACTATGGCATGCTCGCACCACACAAGTATTTGACCAAGACAATAGGGAAGAAGTCAAATCCGTGGACCATGGACATCGCGAGGTCCACGATCCTCAATGTGATGAAGATACCACACTTTGACAGACATCAGGAGGTTAACGCGTGCATTAAAATCCTCCTGTCATGATATCATGGCAGTTACCTATGGTTGGATAGATGCATCACAGTAGATCCAGCGCTGATCCACCGGATTAAGCATGCAAGGATCGAATCCTCAGTATTTTTACCCAGGGAAGGTGGCAGATCGTGCCCTGACGCAGTGAATAAAAGACACCTATGGCAATGTGAAGAAAGGGAAGCAGGGATACAAGGTATCCTCCATCCAGAATGGTGCAATGCACCTAGCTTGCCAGTTGATCGTTGGTAAGTGCATCAAGAAGAACATACCAACGCAGGTCACGGGGTTTGTTGTCAACCTCGTAGGAAAATGCGTTGAAGGCATGCAGATGAACTGGGTGAGCTACCTCGTCAACCAGTTGGAGAAAGATTGTTGCAAAGCGCAAGACCAGGGCTATGAGTTTCACTTCAGCTATTTGTTGATTCTCATTGCTTTCATTGCTTGGGAGATGCCAAAAGGAGCAACCTTCCCTGAAATTGAGTCTTCCGAACCATTGGCCACGTAGTTCACTATTCTATGGTATTCAAGCGACATGGCGAAGAAATGGCAGTCCAATGCGGTGTTCCACACCTACTACTTGCAGCTGAAGAGAGCCATTGAATCCTTCCCTTGCATGATGTTGAATACACTACATCGGTTCAGGCCATTCGCGAAGTTTCGCGCAGATAGGCATTTCATATATATCACTACGTGCAAGGATGTGTTAGAATATAATGGATGTGCTCATTTTACCATCAAAAATATCACTATTGTCAGCCAACCATAAGCCGAAGCCACCCTCCGAGCACCTTAAGCTTGATAGAGAATCATTTCGGAAGCAAACCTTAGGCTAGATAGCCAAACAAAGGGTAGCGCACCTTTCCCAAAGGATAGCGCACCAAACAAGAGTTGATCAGATAGTCCAAACCATAACCAAGAGATAGTCCAATCCAAAACCAAAATTTTCTAGCTATAGTAGCTGTAACGACAGCTCTCCTCCAAACATGCGCACAAACTGGGCAACTGCAGTGCGCACAAGTGTTGCTCTGCAATTCTGAGAATGCCTGCCAGAATGAAGACTAGCCTCTTGTATTTATACTAATTCTGGCTAACTGCCTGGGCCGACTTCTAATTCTGGGTGTTTATTTACTTAGTATATAATATTTCTTTTGGCCGACTTCTTCTCTTGTAGGATAATAACCTAATACCAACTATCCTCTTGAGTTGACTTGTCTTCTAGGGTTATTAGCCAACTCATTAGGGTTTCTTCTTGCTTCCTAGAATATTCTATTCTCGTCAGGTTTACTCGTGGAGGTAAATACCTCCCACAACTACCATAATATAAGCCGTGCCCAATGAGGTGATGTCCAGGAACTCCATTTCTGTTTGAATGTATCTATGCAAACAACTGCGGTATTTGAGCACCAGATGATGCTCAAAGTCTTTTACACCCAATTTGGTGCGTAGCGTATGGAAAATATTGGTGAAATCTGGTATTGTCTAGTCCCTTTCTTGACGTAGGGTGGTCCATCTGGTGAACTGGTCCTCGTAGCTTTCAACATGGTAGTATTTTTCTTTAATGGCATCCCGAAAGGAATCCCATGTAGGGGGAACCATAAAAATTGGAGATTCCTCCATGGCCCTTTGCTCAAAGTAAGTATCCCACTAGTCTTTAACATGGGGAACGACCTTGAGGAGTGAAAAAGTGATATTTTCCCTATCGAAAAAATTGTGGACTGAAAAATATCCTTCGAGCAGATTCAACCATTTATCTACACAATCTGCATCTATCAATACTTCAAATAATGGAATATCAAAATTTACCTGTACCTTGAAGGGGGTTGCATGGCTGCTTGATGAAGATGCTTCTCATGTGGGCAACTGTCGAAGGATCTACGAGAAGTTGTACATCATTTCATTTCTTTGTCGTGCGAGGTATTTCTCGAGCAAAATTTTAATAGGATCTTCTGCTCCATCATCTTTCTTTTTGTCCCCCATGGGTTGTTTTCGGGCTCGGTGTGGCTGATCTTGTAATGGCTCGATTGGTTCGAGTCCCAACTTCTTGTAAAAAGATCTTGTCGGGGACATGCATGAAGAAAAATAAATGAAGAGCAGACCACTCTGATACCACTGATACCACTAACCTGTATTTAGGAGCGGAATGAACTGATTAACATACTGAATACAATAAACACTGAGATATGAAGAATAACAAAAATATCCAGTGAACAATATCTTCTATTAAATAATGAAATAGGTTGCTCGAATGGTGGTAGCTATCTCTGAGAAGAGATGTGGCTTCTACGTGCATCTGTCAGAGTAGAATGGATTACAATGAGGCTCTAGAGGCTTTTTTGATATTACTCATGAATGCCAATGATCCTGATTTAGGAGCGGAACGAACTAATTAACAGTCTGAATACGTTAAACACAGAGATAGGAAAAATAACACAAATATCCAATGAACAAAATATTTTATTAAATAATGAAATAGGTTGAGACTGTAAAACTGCAGAACTGAAACTTGCTCGAATGGTGGTAGCTATCTCTAAGAAGAGATGTGGCTTCTACGCGCATCCATCTGAGCATAAAATGGATTACAATGAGGCTCCATAAGCCCTTTTCATATTACTCATGAACGTCAAAACCCTAGACATCCAAAAACCTAACCCTA